>CAUYSK010010288.1:0-35819 GCA_963575035.1 Avahi laniger | reverse complement strand
TTAATTTCTTTCTATTTTTGGTAGAGATGGGGTCTCGCTCTTGCTCAGGCTGGTCTCGAACTCCTGAGCTCAGAACGATCCGCCCACCTCGGCCTCCCAGAGTGCTAGGATTACAGGCGTGAGCCACCGCGCCCGGCCCGTCCTGAGCCTTAATGGGGAAGGTGTGGGCCTCTCTCATTGAGTGCTTGCTGAGAGGGTGGGCCTCTCGCTGGGGACGGGGATGGCAGTGTGGGGTGCAGGCCTGGGCCTGTGCAAACCACCTGGGTATCTGCAATGCCAGGAGCACACTGCTGAGCATGAGGACTGCACCGTGCTGGCCCGAGTCAGCAGTGCGGCCTACCCATCCATTCACGCAGACCCGGGCTGCCGTTTACACAGCTTGAGAAAATGCTCAGCCAGCAGGTTAGCCCAGGAGAATAAGTGACCTCACTCTGCACGACTAGGGCTGGGTGTTTCCCTTTCCCGCATACAGGAAAATCTGTTCTTGGCCGAAATGGATGTTTGATTCTTCCTTCTTTGCTCTTACATTCCTGAAGGTGACACATAATCTTTTGACAAATATGGAATTTCTCTGAAATCCTGCCGACTGCAACCTGATTTTCTTCTCGCACATTGACGTGCCTGCCCACAGCACGGATTGATCCAGGCTGTTTACCGAGGGGTTAAGCAATTGATTTTAATTAAATGCCCTTTTTAGAAATCAGCAGAATGCATCCATTTTGGGCCCCCCTTTCTCAGAACATTAATCAACTTGTTAAGCAATTTCTTCCAATTTATGGGCCCCCATTAGCCTCTCTCTGGAGACCCAGAGAATTAAATGAGACATAGTGTTCATTTCCAAAAACCTTGAGTCATTGATTTTGAATCCTCACGCCCAAAGTTCAGGGAAATTATTCAATAAAACTTTAGCTCGTTCTCTAGCTCTTCATTTTGCACCATATACTTCAATAATTGGCTTACAGTTAGGGGGCAGAAGTGCTTTGGACTAGAATCTCTTGGTTAGAAGGGGTCCTGAGAGTCAGCTGGCTCCTTTTGTCTCTGACGTTGCTAGAATTCTCTCTCTGATGGTTTCTCTGAGTGGTCCTCATTACATACTTTAATGTGCATAAAAACCACCTGGAGAGCTTGTTGCAACAGCATGCAGGGCCCTGATTCTGATCCAGTGGATTGAGGTGGGGCTTCAGAATTTGCATTTCCAACAAGCTCCCAGGTGCTACTCATGTTCCTGGTCCCGGGACCACATGTCAGGTGATGCTGCTCTGGGCAGAGTGCTTCAGGCAGCAGCACAAAGACGAGCTTCCATGGGCCGTGGAAGGAGGACGAGGTGATGTATCGCCAGGCACTTCAATGCCATGAATGTTTTGCCTAGATGTCTACTTGTGTGAGATTCGAGGCAGAGACACAAGACATTGGTCCCCCAAAAAGGTGAGAGAGGAGAACTGGAGGTGAACTCGAAACAAAAACCAAACAACAAAAGACATAGATAAGTAGCATGTAATTCTTAGCTATGCTAGTCTATCCAAGAAGAATTTCTGGGTAATATCTCTGGTTATTTCTCACGGTTTCTTATTAATTATTAAAGTAATAATTGCCATGGAGACTGTATTTTCACTGTTGCCCACAGCTTTCTTGTTAATCCAAATTCATTTGTATCCGTGTGTGTGTTGCCTTTTTTCTCTAGACTTTTCCAGTGAGCATTCGTTGGGAACCTGAACTTCATGTGAAAATAAAACTGAGTCGTGGAATCGCCTCCGAGGTAGATAAAATTTTAATTGGCTTAATTTTCAGAAGTGCCTTAACAAATCATTCTATCCTCAATTAATTTCAATGAGCAAGGAACTCCCTCCAAGTTCCCAAGCTCCTGCCTGCTCTTTCCATTTCTTATCAAATTTTGAAAGCTGGTACTGTTTTGTTGCGTTTCTCGGGGAACTATGGTTGGGTTAGAATGAAGCTCTTTCTAAGGTTTAATGTTACTTATAATAATCAACAAATATATATGCTTTGCTCATGCAAAACATTAAACATTTAGAGAGGGTGGGATCCTGATTCTTAGAAAACAAAGTATGATTTAAGTGATTTTGTGTCGATGCAAATATTTATAGAATATTCTGTTTGCTTTATAAAGTATTTCACCAAAGGTTTTCTCTAAGTAGAAAAATTGGTCTGATTTACTTCTTAAAAATTGGACAGAATTTTTAGAAAAATTGTGCAATAAGAGAAACAGGTCCAATGGCAATCTGAGAAGTAAACAGAAAATTATAATTACGAATTTGTTGGGTATCAAGTTTTTAAGGTTTTCAGTTGTGTTAGCTATGACTAAACACTATTCTTTCCTCCACAAACGGAGTCTGGAGGAAGAGGTAAAACCTAAAAAGCTCCCCAAGGCGACTGGATGGCCAGAGTGGGGAGGTGGGTGAAAGGTTTACGAGCGATTTGGGGGTGTGATTAGGAGTGAACACAGAGAACGAGAGGGGAGAGACTCATGGAGAAGAATACGTCAATCAGCTTGACAAACACAAAAAAATGGGTCCTCACAATAAATTATGAATTCGAGGCCAATTTTAATTTTCTTTCCCTATGTTCTTTTGATAGTTGTAGTCTGTTATCTTTAAGCATAATTCTGGATTTTCAAAGCCATCTCTGTGAGGCTTTATATAAATGCCAGGAGAGCTGGGTCAGGAAGGAGGACCAGCCGGGATTCTTTCGTTCCAGTAATGATTTCCTCGATCCCCTGCTGGTTCACTTCGAAGTTTCTTCTTTTTTTTTTTTTTTTAACAGCTATACTATATCTGGAGCTGGAAGCTTCTTCCGGGCCCCGAATAATCAGTGGCTCTGATATAATTCTTATTAGAATGTTAAATGCTCACTGACCCCTTTCTTCTCAGCTCTCCAAGAGCAAATTCTGACTGCCCACATGTTCGGGGGCCGGGTGTCTTTTGACTCGCAGCAGGACAACAGGGAATCTGTTACCCGTGCCTCGTTCGTTTGACGGCCCAGCCGGGCCCCAGGTGCCTGACCTCAGCATTGCTAATTCCATCCCGCTGTGTGGCAGCAGACCACGTGGTCAGTCTTATTAAAGAGAACCAGGGCATTTCTAACAGGAGCCGTGGGGCAGCGGCTTTAGAGACTCTTAGGACACGGGGGAAGTAGACGCTGACACTCTCATGCCTACCTTTATTTCCTGAAGTTTTATCTTAAATACATTTCTCCTCTTCCCTCACTTCTCCCTCCACTAGTGAGCTCCTGCTGTGCTCTGAGGCTCATTGCAAAGAGTGCTTTCTCTGAGACGTCAGCGATCCACCCAAGCATAATCAAACACACTGTCACCCGGGTCACCCTAGACTTTTCACACTCATCTCTAGTACGTGGTAGTGGTAGCCTCATTGTTTCATGGTGTTTGCATTTCTGTATTTCTAGTTCCTGAAATATATTTATTCACTGTTATTGAGTGGACCTCTTCATCCATGTTGAACACAGATCTCAGCATGCCCTGATCAGGGCTGTTGTACACATGGCACAAACACTGAAGTTTACCTTTTTCATCCAGATATATTGGCACTCTATAGGCAGAGCCCAGATCACTCACAAAGGGCCAGTGTAAATGGAGGGACAGAGCAGTCTGGAGTTAGACCTGGATTCAAACCCAGACTCTTCCCTTTGCCACGTGGCCTTGGACAAGGGCTTTCCTATCTGAGGCTATTTCCCCTTCTGTGCAATGGGACAGAAATAAATAATAACACACGTAACATGCTTGGTCTAGTGATCAGGATTTCATAGCCTCAATCTTAACGTGGGGGTTCTGGGGCCAGGCCACTTCCCTACCTTGAAACATCCCCCAGAACATACACAAATGACTATTTTCGTAATGTGTATTTCAAGGTATTTGTTGTATACAGATTATCTTCAACTAATTTGCTTTTAGCCCAGTCCTAAAAAAAGATGGTCAAATATCATGTTTCCTCTTGTTTTATTCCATCTGCTCTAGTCAAGAACACTTTGCCAGCAATGCCTTTCTCTGCACAATGAGTCCGTTACCCTAATGTATGAGGAGTCCTAACACTCATGGCTTGGGGGCTACTGGCTCCCACTGGGGATAACGTTCTGTCCCCAGGGCCGGGGCCTTACTCTAAGTGTGGGTCAGCTTCTCGTGGTCTGCCCTGGGGCACAGGTGGACTTGTGATTTCAACAGTCTGGTGGCCTTAGAGGAAAATGGCAGAGTAATGGTGGGTCCAGGTGAACCATCCCTGGCACTGAGTAAAGACATGACGGAGCCTCCGCCCACTGCGTGATGCAGCATCAGGAGTGTCTTCCTGAGGGGGGATCAGGATGATGATTCTTTACAGGTAAAAGTCTAGTGTCATGGAATGTTCTTAGAAATAAAATCTGTGGTCCTAGGGAGCTGCTCCCCCCATTTTACAGGTAATAAAATTGAGACCTAGAGAAGAACAGAAGTAGCTTTCCTAAAATCACCCAGTGAATTAGGGAAAGAAATAGAGAAATGGAACCAAGATCTCATGACTCTCCTGGTCATTGTTTTTCCCCAGAATTTAAGCCGCTTTTGCCTAAATCAACATCATTTTGAGCTCCCGCATAGACCTGGATTTTGATGAACACTAAAAGTGAAGAGAAGGAAATCAAACCTAGATGACGTTTCTGTTCCTTCACCAAACTCTGCTCCACTTGAACTTTCTCTTAGTTACTTGGTTGCTTGGTCTGCCTGTGCTCTGGTTTCTAGGGGGAAATGCCAGGTGCCCTTTAAAGACACTTTATCTCCCCTGAGAGCCCAACACCCCTGGGCAGAGCTTGACTATGCCCCTCCCTTAGCCAGGGCTCCCCAATATTAGCTCAGGGAGCGAGTGAAAGAGTGTGTGAATGTGCATTGCTCCTGCCTTATTTTTCAAACCGTTCATCTGATTTACTTTAGTCTTGCTCTCATATCCTATGTGATCTGAATATAAATTATTTTATGTCTGAATGGTTTTTAAAAAACCGGTGTTGGAGTCTTATGCTCTTCTAGGAATTTGAAGCAAGTTATGGTGCCCCTTAATTAAGTATAAGTGATGCGTAAATTTAGATTTTTATGATTGTAAATGTTCTTAATATGTTCCTGTTTCTTGTCTCTTTCTTTCTTTCTTTTTTTTTTTTTTGAGACAGAGTCTTGCTCTGTTCCCTGGGCTAGAGTGCTGTGGCATCAGCCTAGCTCACAGCGACCTCATACTCTTGGGCTCAAGCAATCCTTCTGCCTCAGCCTCCCGAGTAGCTGGGACTACAGGCATGCGCCACCATGCCCGGCTAATTTTTCCTATATATTTTTGGTTGTCCAGCTAATTTCTTTCTATTTTTAGTAGAGACAGGGTCTTGCTCTTCCTCAGGCTGGTCTTGAACTCCTGACTGTGAGCGATCCTCCCACCTCGGCCTCCCAGAGCGCTAGGATTACAGACGTGAGCCACCATGCCCGGCTTCCTTTTTCTTTAAAGCCAAATTTATAGAGCGGTTCTGTGCTGTTCATTTTTGAATGATTAAGATCTTAATATTTGGGTCTTGTTTGAAGTTAAGGGCATTACAACTTAGTGGTTGAGAGGAAGGGCACTGAACTGACTGAATGCTCAGGTGCCCGTGCAGCCTCTTCCTCTCTGTGCAATCTTGGGAAGCTGTTTAACCTCTTCCCGGGCTTTAATTTCCTCATCTGTAAAATGGGAAAATAATGGAGGCACTTCATGGGATGACTGTGGGAATTATGGATGCAAAGTAGCTGGCTAATATTTGTCACATAGTAAATGCGCAGTAAATGTTACACTGTTAATAAAAAATAATTACAATCAATTTAATGTGAATGTCAAAGGAAAAGTGCCATCAAATAGGAAACTTATTCCTGAAAAATTGTTCCCAGAGATTTCCAGCAATCTAGGAAATGATTTCTGTCCTTGTGTTGGCTTTATAGCATATTGTATCAGCTTAGGCGGAACTTCAGTCCCTGGAATTCCCTGCCATGTCTGGCTCTGGGTTAGAGCTGGTCTGAAGAGGAATTTGCACAAGATCTAGGAGCAGAGGTGAAGCGGCAGGCATTGTGCTTTGAAGGTCAGCGTAGGGGACACCCAGTGGCCCCTCACCATGCCGCTGGCTGACTTTCTTGGCTCAAGGCAGCAGGTGACATGCAGTTCCTTCAGCTCCCACTAGACGACCTCCGGTGACTTCTACAGGTCCTGGCACAGGTGCATGTGCAACTCTGGGCAAGGGACAGCAGCCAGTCACCGCATTGTCAGGTTACTGTGGAGAGTGACGTATACACATGCCAGCTTGTGCTGTGGGTTCCTGTGTGTGTATTCTTGTGTGTTCTTGTGTGTTCTGGGTTGTTTTTGCAGGTTGTGTCTTGTCCTTAATCTCTCCCTCTTCATGTCCAGCTTTTCTTTCTTCCATTCTTGCCACCCTGTAGTGACTTCAGTCCCATCACCAGATGCAAAGTCAACAGCCTTCTGTATACTTTTCACTTGCTCTTACAGTTCTGTAGGTGACTGAGTAGTTGCTGTTGTGGAATATTTTAGTGAAAGTAAGGAATTTAATGGTCTGGTTGGTTGATTGTAAGTACATTGGGAAACTTGGGGTGGAAGTTTTTCTTTATTATAGGTATCTACAAGTTCTACTGGGCAGCACCAAGTGCTTGCCCACGGACCACCAAGGGACCATGTGACTATCACAAGTTGGGTATCACCTGACCCACTAAGCCATGAGGTTGGGTGTGCGTAGCAGTATTTCGTTACCATTTGATGGAGTGTATAAGTAGTATATGTGAGATTGGGCTTGAGAAAATAAAGTGTGTCAAGAGATTCGTGCTCATGGAATTCACTGGTTTGATTGTATCCCCATCACCCTGAAGCAGCTGCCCTGAGAGTTGCTGAATTGCCTTTTTGAAGAACCAGTTACAGTGATGGCCGGGTGAACACACCTTGCAGAGCTGGGGTCATATGCTTTAAATCAGCCACCAATACATGGTGCTGCCCCTCCTCCATAACGTTCATTGGTCTAGGAGTCAAGGAGTGAATATAGGAGTGCCTCTCTCACTGTTAAACCTGGGGACCCAACGGTGAAATTTTGCTTCCCATCTCTGAGGCCCTGGGGTCTGCTGGTCTAGAGGTCTTAGTTCCCAGGGGACAAATACTTCCACCAGGAGACACAGATGTTGTTCAGTCGAGTTGGAAGCTGAGGCTGCCAGTCGGCCACTTTGGGCTCTTCCTGCCAGTGTATCAGTGAGCAAGGAACAGAGTTTTTGCATCCATGGTGCTAACTGATGCCATCCGTGGTTGTTCCTGTGCAGTGGGGAGGAGGAGCAGTACCTGCCAGTATTCCCACGTCCTGTGATAAGTTGGGGGAAAACCACAGGGACACAATTCAGACAGGACTTCCAGTGGCCCAGACCCTTTAGAGTTGAAGGTTTGGGTCACCTCTCCAGCAAGGAATTGTGACTTGCTTGCTGAAGGCACAGGCGTGTGGAATGGGTTGTAGAAGATAGTTGTAGCGTGACCATGTGATCAGTTGTAGACCTAAGTTGCAGAAATTGTAATAGTTATGAGCATTTCTTCCTCATTTTGATAGGCCTATATCTGTGCGTGTATTAACTGTTTTCTTCCCCTTTTTTCCACTCTCCTACCACCTCATGTAAGATATATTAATAGTAGTTAACTCTGCATCTCAGTATGTAAGTTATAGTTATTCAAAAGGGGAGTGTGACCCAGCTCGATGAGGAATGAATACGACCCAAAGATGGACAAAGGGTCTGTGTATCTTCTTTTGGGCAGTGGGTTTTCAGTGGTACATGGGGGGTGGAAGCGTGATTTTGCTATTGTTTTTGGAAGTTAAATATGATTAAAAGGAGGCATGTGTGGATGCCAAGTTGACAATGGAGGACCGTAGTGGCTTTATACTCAGTTTTCCTAAGCTAAAATTATTTATCACCTTTTAAGAAATGAGATGAAATTGTCAAACATTAATTTGCCGCAGATAGCTTTACAATTTAAATGAACAAACGAAATGAAACCTTGAAAAAACATCACCAGTGTATTGTTGGAGTCTATCAGGCCTTAGGAAAAGGAAACATCTTAATTCTGATTAATCAGTACCCAGAAGATGAGATGAAATGTGGTCAGTTAAGTTTTGGCAGAGGAAATTGGCATCACTGGCTCAGGGACTGAATGGAGGATTGTTTTGGAAATCTTGGAAAACAAACGAAGTGATCTGATTCCTCCCGGTCTAGAAGGCTGGCCTGAAAACAGTCTCACATCCAGCTATTGAAGCAAAGTCAGGGCTGTGGCTGAAATGAAGTCTAACGATGGCCGTGACACAGAGGCTCAGGTGAGGGAGGTGTGAGATAAACTCTTCTCTTCCTGGCTGGTCAGCTGTCTGGGGTCCCTGAAGGATGGAAAGTCAAAGGAAGGTGAAAGCGTTCACTAGATGGTTTTCCTCTCTGCAGCATCTTCTGTAGAGACAGCTTTAGAGAATCTTCCTTCTGGTAAGCCTTGGGGAAATTCGATCATAAATGCAACGATTCATATGCAAGACAACTGCTCTGGGGCATGTCACCGTCCTTCTGCAGCTGCTGCTCCTCTTGAAGGCCCTGTTTACCAGGTACCATCTGCTGGCTCCCGCAGCCCTTTTGTCATCTGTGCCCTAAGATTCTCACAGTCTCAAAGCCAGCTAGGAGTAGGTGTCACTTCTTTGTAGTGAGGCCAGAAAACAGCCGGACTCTGATAGTTCCCAACGATGAAAGCATTTGAAGATATTTTGAGTCATACAAGATCCCATGATTTCACTTTCTATCAGGTTGAACAGACCTGGCTGATGAATATAGCATGGTTACAGAAGTCTTCTGCAATCCAAATTTGAAAAATGATCAAGTGGGGAGCCCAGAAATACAATGGAGGAAACCCTGTCTAACTGGCATCCTTGCCAAGAAACGATGTCTGGAAGTCAACCGGACATACTGACTGAGCAGAAATTCCCCTGCATTCTGTTTCATTCGTTTCACAAACTTGAACAGTACTTACTGTGTATAGCTTCCATTCTGTCTTACAAATACTAGTTCAGTTAATCCTTACAACAACTCTGAGTTAAGTATGGATGTGATTGAAATTTACAGATGAGAAAACTGAAATAGAGAGAGGTTAAGAAACTTGCCCAAGGTAGCACAGCTAGCAAGTGGTGAATCTGGATTTAAACCCAGGCCATCTGGTTCCAGATTCATGTCCTATGTGTGAGGAAAAGGAGCAAATCTTAAGGAAAGAAAATATCAAGAAATAGATACACTACTGCTTTGGGATGAGTTCTCTTTCATCTGTTTCCTTTACCAGCTATGGTATAGTCATCAATAGTCAAGGTTAGTAAATGCCATTATTATTTTAGCAGACGTTGATCGAATGAACCTCTGCTATGTGTCAAGAATTATGCTGTTTCCCATGTACTTGTTCACAGGACCACACTACAGCTGCTGAGTTATTTATCATTGTTATCCCACTTTCACATATTGCAAAACTGAGGCTCAGGGAGAGATGATCATTTGCCCAAAGTCACACGAAGTGGACGTAGGAAGGATCATGGTTGGAGACCATGCCAAGAAATTCCACAAGAAGTTGAAGACAAACCCGCCATCCTGTACTTTCAAATGTAATGCTATCTTGAAACATTGGTCAAATGTTAGAACGAGAGGGGCTTTTGGTCCCTTTAAGGGGCACCAACTAGCATGGCATCCCCACCAGTGGAGGAAGCTCCACTTCCCCCACCAGCAGATGCTGGGCATGTGCAGGGTCTGGGGTCTTCAATGGAGACTGGGCTAAGGGGCGGGGGCCAACACCTGAGCAGATCACTCCCTGCATTCTTGGCTGAAGTGGTTGGCAGTGGCACCATCATTCATTAGTCCATTCATTAATTTGACATTTATGGAGCGCTTGTCATAGGGTATCAGGCACTGTAGGTACCTGCCTCCCAGGTCTCTTTTGAGGACTAAGTGGGATAAAGCAGATTAGAGGCTTCATATAGCACGTGGCCCATTATAACTGCTCAGTAAATCTGATTACAAGCACCCTGGGGAAAGTTTCCAAGTTACTCATATTCTAGATCCAAACAGTATTAGACACCACCTGAAACTTCAAGACCCATCCATAACAATTCCTCCAGGGGCAGGTATTAGGATTCTCCATTTCACAGGTGGGTAAACTGAGGCATAATGAGGTCAAGTAGCTTGCCCAAGGTTACACAACCTAATGAAAAACACACCCCCAGAGCTGATTGATGCTGGGGCAGAGGTACCCTTCTCAGCATGGCTATTCCTGCAACACTTGGGAAATGTGAACTTATGTGGAGATTTGCAAACAGGTGGGGGTGATGAAGCTGAGGCACCCTGAAGCTCACAGAAGGACCTCAGGAGAAGGTCCCTGAACCTCAGCTGCTGCATTTCCTGGGGTTGCTCTAGGTTCTGCCCTTCCCAAGATCTGGCTACTCAGTCACACCTTTGATTTGGTAAGCTCCCCACTATCCTTCTAGAAACCTTTCCCCTTTTGTTTCTCAAGTTAGCCAGCATCAAATTCTTTGTCACCACAATGACCTTAGTGAGTATGCCTCTGTCGAATTAGAAATTTGGAGGATCAGAAATTTGGAGGGGGCCAGACATGGTGGCTCACACCTGTAATCCCAGTACTCTGGGAGGCTGAGGCAGGAGAATTGCTTGAGATTGGGAGTTTGAGACCAGCCTGAACAAGAGTGAGACCCAATCTCTACTAAAAATAGAAAAAATTAGCCCACTGTTGTGGCATGTGCCTGTAGTCCCAGCTACTCAGGAGGCTGAGGCAGGACAATTGCTTCAGTCCAGGAGTTTAAGGTTGCTGTGAGCTAGGCTAATGCCACTGTACTCTAACCCACACGACAGAGCGAGACTCTGTCTCAACAACAAAAAGAAAAATTTGGAGGGACATTTATATTTGGAAAAGGCAACTCTGCATGATGGTTAAGAAACACTGCCCCAAGTGACTGAGAAACTTGACCTCATGCATATTTAAAGATCCTTGACTGAAATATGAAATCTCTCTGTAAATTGAGTACAGCTAATTATCTGCAATGATAATATATTGGTCTCACTTATAAATGCTCTGCATTAGATAGATATAATTTCGTTTACGTGGCTCTGTCCGTAGAAGGAAATGCCTTTGAATCAACAGAGTTCAGCCTGGCTGTGGCCTGTCCACCACAGTTCATAGTCTGATCACCACAAAGCAAAACAGGCATTAATGACATTTATTTAGACATAAGTATTATTGGCTGCGGTAGGATTGCTATAGCAAATTAATGCTTTGAAGTTAAAAAATTAAAAACAAAAATCCCTAGGTCCCAGGAGCTAACTTAGTAATGTACTGCATAGAATATATTCAGATACTTAGACATGTGACTCAGTAATGCATTGTGCAGGTTATTTCTGTTCTTAATGGAACAGCGGCGCCGGACCACCTGGGTGGCATGGCAGAGTCATTTACTCTTCAGTATCCACTGCATTGCCCCTCCCCATGTGTCCCAGCCCCCGGCAGTGAGGTCTTGTGTGGAAGTGATAGGTGTCACCTTAGGGCTGGAGCACTTAAAAGCCAGCATGCCATCGCTAGCTCTCCTGTCCCCTACCGTAGCCACCTGGGAACAGCCTGGGTTGCTGAGTCACTACAGGAAGGAGAATCACCAGGCCACAGAAGACTCTGCAACAGTAAGTCACAAATCTTTGAGTTAAGTGTCAAGCCATTGAGAATTTGAAGTGCTTCTAAAATTTTTATTATTTGGATTACTGCCTGTTGTTATCCTAAATAATGTGGTAGATAACCCCATTTTCTAGATTTCTAAACTTCGTCACTATTGACACTTTGGGACAAACAATTCTTTGTTGGCGGGATCTGTCCTGTGCATTGTGGGATGTTTGGCAGCATCCCTGGCTTCTAACCACTGGATGCCAAGAGCATGTCCCCCTTCCTCACCAGTTGTGCAACCAAAAATATTTCCAAATGTTGCCACATGTACCTTGAAAGGAAAAATTGCCCCTAGTTAAGAACCACTGCCCTAGATAATAAATAAGCTTTGTATTTATTGTGTTGTTCCTACCATCCTCTGTGCTGCGTAACATGTTATTATTACTTATATCCTACTCTGTGGCACTGCACAAAGAACATCAGATTAAGTCAAGGGACCTGTGTTCAAAGCCAAGAGCTTGGGCGAATTGCAAACGTTATTGCTGGGTTCTGTGGTTGAAAGCAACAGAAACTAATGGATTGACTCAAGAAATAAAAGATTTATCAGGAGAGTAGGAATGCTATAGAAGGAAGGCCACTCCAGGGCTCTGAGCAGCAGGCATTTTGGGCTGTCACTTGGTTCCAACAGCCTCTGCCTTGGTGTTCTCTGCTTGATTCAAATTTCTGGGAGACCGACTCCGATTGGTTTTTCTTAGTCATGACTGTCTCTTTTTGGTTAGGGAGATGGTGGTGGCAGCATCCTATCCCATGATTAACAGCTTCATCAAAATCAAATGGACACAGGAGAGACCTTTCCCAAGGGAAAGAGACGCCAGTATGAGAAGGAGAGAAGAAGGGAGGCTGGACAGGCAGAGCAGACGTCTATTACTGGGGCTTATTTTTCGTAACTCTAAAATGAGAATGATACCTGCTTAATTCACAGCATTTTGAGAATCAAATGAGATGAATGTCACAGCAATAAATACCAAAAAGGAACCTAGAGATGTCAGAAATGAGGTTGGCTCAGGGACTTGTGACAAACGGGGCTGCCGCCATAGGATGCTAAGGCAGGATTCTGGGACGCACGAGAACTGTCTCCTTCCAGTGGTTGGTTATAGCCAGAAGCTGTGATTTCTAATGGAGTTTTATGGGACTTCGGTCTCTCGAGGACATCTCTAGAATAGTGAAGAACAGGAGAAACTCACATCATCTGCCTTTTCCCTTCTCAGGGCCCCAACAGCAGACCAGGGGACCAGGCTGGAAGGAGGTCAGACCATGCAAAGCAATTCTGATGCCTCTTCTGTTTGGAAAATCACATCCCACCCTATCCTACTTCCTTCCCTGCTGTGGAGCGAAGTATACAAACGATGTTATCGCAAAATGAGAGGTTCCTAAGAAACACATACCCTAATCCTTGGGATAACAAGCAGGAAAACCAAATGCCAACAGAAGGAAGCTAATTAGCTAATTTAAACCCAACCCCAAATCCTGAAAGCTGTTGGAACTAGACGAACTCACAGGAACCAGGAATCAGGGTTGGAGAAATTGCAGGATTGGAAGGTCATAGCCTCTGCAGAGTCTGATTTGGAGTCAATGCAGAGCAGAGAATGTTTACCTGAAATCTATTTGGCTCAAGACTTATAGTGAGTTCCATTATTTCTTGACAATGGTATAATTAGATAAATCACAGTCCCCGTCATTGTCTCCAAGGCAGGAGAGGCATAAATCAAGCTAGCATCAGCGTTTCCCAAATCCTAAAAGCATTTATATTCATTTTGAATGACCACTTTGATTCAATTGTGCTCTGTCACTCGTCAGTAATTCCATCAGTCCAATTTTGTGTACGTAAATCTCGATCTCTGGAGGGGGCGTGCTTGGTAAATCATTTAGCTGCAGCGCGGACACGGAGCATCGCAGTAGAACTGCATCAGCGGGGCAGCGGCAGACGTCGGACTGCAAGCATTTGATCAATTTAATGTTAAGAGGCAAAAGACAATAGTGAAGTGAAATCATGATCAAAATACATTCAGGATTGGACCCCTCTGAGGACTAGGACTGACAGATGTGCCCTCAAGCCTTCGGTTCCTCATACCCAGGCAGGAAGTTTCTGCATCTGCGCGGCTCCCTGTCATGCTCTTAGCAGGCCAGGCTCTCTCGCAACCTTGTATTAGTTTTCTGGGGCAGCTCCCACAAATTACTGCAAGCTGGGTGGCTTAAAACAGCAGAAATGTGTTCCCATGAAGTGCCGGAGGCCTGACGCCAGGCTGTCACTGGGGCCGTGTCCTCTGAAGGCTCTAGAGAATCTTTCTTTGCCTCTCCGGCTTCTGCGGGGTCGCCAGCGCTCTTTGGCCTTCCTAGCCTTGCAGTTGCGTGGCTCCAGTGTCCTCCCTGCAAGTGTGTGTCTTCATGTCTCTCTCTGCTCGTGAAGTCTCCCGTCTTTGGATTTAGGGCCCACCCTAAAGGAGGCAGAGTATGGCCTCCTCTTAATTCCATCTGCAAAGACCCACTTTCCAAGTAAGATCATGTTCACAGGTGTGGTGGATTAATACTTGGACATATATTTCTAGAGATACAACATAACCCGCACAAACCTCATGCCTCCAAAATGTATCTGGAGTCCGTACCCTTCTCACTGCCTCCCCTGTGACCCTCCAGCCAGACCACGCCCTTCTCTCTCGGTGGCTGCAGGCCTCTACCGGGCCTCCCTGCCTTCTCACCTGCCTCCTCCAGCCACGCTCCGCCCTGCAGCCAGCGTGATCTATCGCAAATGTCAATCACAGCGTTTCTTTCAGGAGATGGAAAACCATGCCAGAACCACCACCACAAATAACCTTCCAACAGCTCTGGGTGATCTCGGAGGAATAACAAGGCCTTATGTGGCCTCTCCCGTGGTTCGCTGCAGCCAGCCACAGTGGTCTCCTTCCCATCCCTCAAATGCCCAGAACTTCCTCCTGTCTCCAGTTTGTGGATTTGCTGTGGCCTCTGCCTGGGAAGCCCTGCATGACTTTGCAAGGCAGATTCCTCCTTTTGTTCAGGTATCATCTCGATGTCACCTTCCCGAAAGAGGCCACCCATAGTCTCCTGATCTAGAACATTCATCTGTCCCCCAGATCCCCCCTCTGCTCTTCTTGTGCCATCACACTGATGCCTTTCTGTAGGCCGTTGTAACTTCCTGAATCATCATTTTCATTTATTTTAATTAGGCGTGTTTATCTCTGCTGCCTACTAAAATGTCAATCCCATCAGAGCAGGACCCCGTCTCTCTCTGTCCCTTTGTGTCCCCAGTGCCTGCAGAGTCTAGCACCGCTAGGTGCTCAGAAGTATCCGTTGAGTAACTGGATGGATGAATGAAGTGACATTTTTTTTTTTTAAGTCACAGAAGAGCCCTTCAAGCGAGTTGGTGACATTTGGTTATCTAACCTCCTAGACTGCGGAAGATTCCAGTGAGGCAGTTAGAAGAAGGGGCACTGTTAGCAGCGAGCAGATGGATCCCAGCCATGAGGGAGGACTCCAAGCATGGTGGAAAAGCACCACCGGAGCTCAAACGTGTGAACGATCTGGGGACATCTAGTGCAGAGGCAAAGAAACTGACCCCTCCGCAAGCCTGGCTGTGTGCACAAAGGTGGCTCCGTGAGGAGCGGGGACTCAGACCTGCTGGCAGTGCCGTGAGGAGGGCACTGTCACTATCCCCACCTAAGGAAGGAGGCCCAGGGAACTTGGAAAATGTCTTGTATGTGATGGAGCTGGGATTCAGCCAGAGTCCAGAGCCCAAGTTCTGCATAGCTACACTTACGCCACACGTTGTCACCTGGACACCAAACCACACCATTGTCTCCCCCTCCCTCCTGTTCATTGCCTTTGTGACCCAGGGGCCCGGAACAAGCACCACAGCAGGCTCTTTCCTCCTCCACAGCCCAGAGAGAGGCCTTCTTGAATGTGAACTCGTATAGTTACATTCTCAGAAGGGTAGCCAGTTCACCTGGTCCACGAATAGACTCTCAACCCCAAAATATACTCTGAACCCCAATTTAGGGTTTCCTGGAGACCTTTATAGGCTAAATATTTTTAGTTTCAAGGAAAGAATCTCTTGACTGCAATGACTTCACAAGAAGACACTCATTTTCTCACCTGTCCGGAAGTCCTGGGAGAAGGAGGGGGGTCCTATGCAAGGTTAACTTAGTGGCTTAGAGATGCTCCCAAGGACTCAGGGTTCTGCCATCCTCAGGGTGTTGCCATGTCTATCCTTATAGGTGGACACAGCTGTGTGCAGAAGAGAAGAAGAAAGTCGTCATTTCCTCTTTATTTGGACTAAAAGCAAAACAAAACAAGTAGCACCCCTCTCATACACACACACACACACACATTCTCTCTCTCTCTCTTTTTCTCTCTCTCTGTCTCTCTTTCTCTCTCTCTGTCTCTCTCTCTCTCTCTCTTCCTCAAGGCCTCCAGAATGTTCCATTGGCCAAGTTTGGCTCACTTATTCAGGCCCTCACTGCGAGGCAGGCTGGGACAGCGAGTGCCTGGCCACGTCAGCCTGGACAGTGGGAGATGGGCTTCACCAGCAAAGGAGCAGGCGGGTTTGTGGGCCTGTGACTCCTGCTATAAACCAGCACAACTTTGTACAGTCGTGGATGCTCAATAATGCTGAACCTGAATCCTGAAAAATGTTAATTGAGCTCATTATTCTCAGCATAGGCAGCCAGGGAAGTAGGTAATATATTTCAGAAAGTTTTCTACCCTTTGTGCTTAGCAAAAGCTTTATGTGTCAGTTTTCCAGAAAATTCCCTTACATAAAACAATTGCTTTATCTTCTGACAATCAGGTATTATAAGTAAATAACTTGCTCTTCCAATTGGCCAATTATACCAAAGAAATGCTGGTAGGTGGTTGCAGACTTTTGAGCTCTGACCAATTCATATAGTCTGGCCAATTCTTAAACAGACTTAATGGATCGTTTTTTAAGGCCTTTCTATGTTTTCCTTTTCTTTTTCTATCAGAGTAAGAAAAAAATGGAGAAAATCTGAAATTTAATTAATATTCAGACATTTTTCCTCTGGGCAGAGTATTGGTGGATGAGACATAGAGACTCATGGTTTCAGAGAGATTTGTAGGCTTATTCTTGAATGGTTGAGTAAAATATGTCCATTTCCCCTGATTCTTAGATCCCTGCTATCAAGTTCATGGAACCGCTGTGTTTTAAAGCTGGAAGGCATGTCGGAAGTTGGAAATATTTTCAATTTTTAAATGAGTGATTAATAGTACATTAACAATACATAATATTGATACAATCTTTAACATTTTTGTCTTACCACGCAGAAAACCGAAGTCCAGATGACTTGTTTGATGTCACAGGGAGTTGCTAGCAGAAAGCCATGAGCATGACTGGAGCACACGCCGTGCCTTTCTGGAGCAGCTCTGACAAACAGAGTTGTGACGACTCCTTTGCCCTTTCTCTCAATTCCTTGTTCTACCAGGAGATCCATCTGAGAAGCAGAAATATTGTGACCCAAATAATATTTAATTATAAATGAGAAGAGTCCCAGTGGCCTCCTGCCAGTGAACCTTCTTTGCTTGTAACCTTTACAACTGCACTGGCCAGAATAAATGAAGCTCTGATGGGCCCCATAATCGCATTTGGTTGCCTTCTGACCTTACCCTGGAAAACATCATAAAGGCATGTTTTCTACGTATTGTGTATAGGGCACGTGTAGGATATAAGATTTCTGTCAAAAAGCACTCGAATCATCTTTAAACAATTGATGTTCAGATATGAACTGTCTGGTTGGGATCATAAATATTTACAAGGCTGACATTTTGATGATTTTTTTATGAAAGTAGAGAAAACACTTTAGCTGCCAGTTAAGTTTTTAAGAGAGGAGGTTGGTTTTTTGGAGATAGATGTGTTTGTGGTACCTCTTGTTATTGATTGCCTCCTTAGTAAGTTTCAGGAAACTTCCGTTTTGTAGCAGACACAAATGTTAACATCCCGGAAAATTTCCATTTTGCAGATGACACTCAGAGACACAGAATGGTTAAGTAACTGGGCCAAAGTCGCAGAGCATGGAGGTGGAGGAACTGGATTGAAAACAAGTGGTCTGGCTTGTGAGCCCACTGTTGTTCTCCACCGTGCTACGCTGCCTCCCATTGTATCTGCTCCATCACCATCCGCACATTGACTAGCTGCTCTTGTCAGTATACGGCCAAGCTTTTGCAAATCCTGCTGTGTTCTCTCCTCTCCTTTGCGCTGTGGGTGGATGCTCAGTTGCTGAGGAGGACAGGAGAAGTCCGTAGCAACAGTCTCCCTAAAGTCCAGCTGGAAAGCCTTGATCTAGAGACCTGGTCCTGCAATGGATGGGACACAGAAGTTTTACAGGATCATTACAAAGAATAAAAATCCAGGGTTGTGCTGAAGCTGGCTTCTCCTGGCTGTTTTCCCAAATCTGCATCTAGAGACTTTGCACTGGTCATTTGAAATTGGCCAGGTAGGAATATTTACACCACAGAAACTGGTGAACTCTACAGATCGGGGTTTCCCTCCCCTGCCCACTCTCTCCAGCCAATAATTAAACATTTTCTAACACATCCCAGGAAAGGAGTGAAAGTTACCAAAATCAGTTCAGATTTAATTCCTTCTCAATCAGCAGGATGTCCCTGCTCCATAGCCAGGTTCCCAGAGCCCAGTTGACACCACCATCTGGGACCACTGAGGCTTATTTTGCCTTCTCTGTGATCAGCTCTGCCCCCCTCTGCCTTCTGAAATCCCACAGTGAAGGCACCTGATCCTTTCCCATTTCCATCCTGATACTCTGGCCCACTGCTGGGCTCTCCACTAGACTGCGGTTGCAGCTTTCTGACTTGTGCCTTTGGACAGAGTCTTGTCCTGCCTAGCAACTGTTAACCCTGCTTTAAATATGGGGGCGACTTTTCTAAAACACAGGTGGGTCTATTGCTAGTCATCTACTTCAAAAGAAACACCTTAGCTTGTTGCAGAAGACTTGCTGCAATCTGTTTGCCACCCTTGCTATCCAGCCTCATCTGACAGCTTCCTCTGCCCCACCGCACGTGTTAGCCTCACTGAGCTCTGCTGCGGCAAGGGGTCACTCTGAGTCCCCACAGCATTTTGTGCAAACCGTGATAATCACATGCATCCCATTGTGTTGAAATCTGTGTATCTTCCTCTGGTCCATGTGGTCCTTGATTACCAGGAAGTTGTCTCATTCAATGTAGTCACTGTTGCGAATCTCTGTTGGTTTGTTTACTCTTCACTACTTTCTCTTTTTGGGGAACTGCTGCTCTCACCCCTACTCCATTTCCACGGTTCCACGTGGCAGCCTTTTTGAACCTCCATCCAAGACAGTATAGGACCTTGGCTCAAGATGGGCCAAGCGATGTCTTCCTTGTTATCTTGGAATCGGAAGAGAGTGAAGGGAAAGCAAGCTCCCTTTCTTTAGGTCTGGAATGTAAGATGTACAATTCAAGAATCCCTGGCAGCCATAACCTGATATGTGAATGGAGGATAAAGGAAGTCAGTGGAAGACATGACCTGCTGACACATAGCAAAGCAGAGATGAGAGATGTGGAAAGAGGTATTCCTGGGTTGACTCAGTTCCTGAGGCTGGGCTGTCTTTAGGTTATTGTATATTATGGCATCTTTCTAATAAAAAGCCCTATTTGCTTAAGCTAGTTTGGGCTGGGATTTTCTAGTAATCTCTGTAAGGTAAGCAGAATAATGTTCTTGCCCAGGATATCCACAACTTAATCCCTGAAACCTAGGAATATACTATGTTATGTAGCAAAGGGAAACTAAGGTGGCAGATGGAATTAAGGTTGCTAATCAGCTGATTTTAAAATAGATTATTTTAGATTATTTGGGTGGACCCCATATAATCCAAGTGTCCTTAGAAGTGGGAGAAGGCAGCAAAGGAGGTCAGAGTGAGGTGACGTGAGGAAGGTTTGACGCACTGTTGCTGACAGTGAGGATGGAGGGAGGGGCTGTGAGGAAAGCAGGTAGCCTCTAGAATCTGGAAAAAACAAAAGACTGTCCCCAGGAGCCACCATCAGAAATGTAACCCCTCATTCCTTGATTTAGCCTTGTAACGCCTGTGTTGGACTTCTGATCTACAGAACTGTAAGACAATAAATTTGTGGTGTGTAAGCCACTAAGTTTGTTATGGCAGCAATAGACAATTCATATACTCTAGCAACCTTGCAACCACTGAGGACGTCTCTGCTTTCAATACCTAAAACTTTAAAAGTCCCTTCTGTAAACACATCTCTCCATTTTTACTCTTTGGTTTTAGCAAGTTCCTTAATTCTGGATGTTCCTCAGTCGCTGCCTCAATACACACACGTTTTGTTTTCTTCCTAATTATGCAAATCTTCTAGCAGAGTTGCTGGCATATGGCAGACATTCAATACAGTAGCCATAGTATTATAGTAGTGTTTTTTTTTTTAATTACAAAATTTTTACGGGGATACCAATGTTTGGGTTACATCTATTGCATTTGCACCGCACAAGTCAGCTATGGGTGTGCCCATCCCAGACTGTGCATACTGCACCCATTAGGTGTGAATTTACCCATCCCCTCTGCCCCCCTCCCCCCTTCCCTATCCCCAACGAATGTTACTTTGACTATTGTTATACCAAAAGGATTTCTTACCTTTATGGAATCTAGAACAATGCTTCCCTTATAAATAGTTCCTAGTGAAACATTTGTGAAATTGAATTGTGAAAGTATATTGACAAAAACATGACAACTGTTCCTTGTAATTTCTGACAAGCTTTAATTTAGGAAAACTTTAAAATGGTAATAAAAACTAGTGGCCCCTGCTTTTTGTAGTTAAAATTTTAAGATAGCATCAGCATACATGCCTCACACCTCCTGCTCAGTTCTTTTTGAGAACTCGAGTGTTTGATTTTTATCCTCCTCCTCTGGCTTTTCATCTTTCAGTACCAAAGATACTGGTGTCAGTCATAGGATGTTTCAATGACAAACTGCAAACATGTTTCTTAAAAGATGAAATGAACCCATCGGTACATATAAATTGTTCAATTAAGAACTTCTAATTTACATTCAGCTGATCAAGTTGTATGTCTTAAGAGCTTCATATTGATTTCAATTTTATTTTCTTCAATATTTTAAATGAACAAGAGGCCCCATAACTCGAGATTTACTTGCAGCAGTTCCTTCTCTAGAGTTTTTATTGCCTTCTGACCTCATCTGTAAGACCTCTGTCATCAATGTGGGACCTGTCATATTAAGACCTTGTATGAGCTCAGAATATAATTAAATGTTATAAATAGCAACCAAAGTTTTAAAGGAAAGTGAGCATTTTTGCTTCGGTTTCATTCAGAGACCCACATGAATGAGATTAAGTTAATTAGCCTGGGTTTTAATGAATAGACCAGTAGAATGAGGGACACACAGTGCGGTCCACAGCCAGGCTTGAGAGCTGGAGCTCAAATTTCAGTTTAATGTAACTTGTGATCTTAAGCAAATTACTTGACACTTGACCTTTCTATTTTTTTTTAATCGTAGAATTCTGCAAATATATAAAATCACATAAACTCGCCATCCAGCTTTAACAAATCTTAACATTTTGCCATATTTGCCGTAGATCTCATTTTTGGGAAGGGTAATGAAGAAAACATTGCAGATCTAGGTAACCCCTCCCCTTCACTGCTCACCCCATCCTATCCTGTCCTCTCTATGGCGTAACCTCTGTCATAAAGTTGGTGCGTGCCACCCTTACACTTTAATTGTACGTGTTTTTAAATCTTGCATGAATGACATCCTGCGGTGCACATGATTTTGCAGCTTCCTTCTTTCATATACAGTTTGTTTTCGAGGCTTAACCACATCGATGTAACTCTTATTCATTTGAAATGTTTTGCCATTTTCTAGTACACAAATATAGGACAGTTTATGTTTCCATTTTCCTATCAAGGGACTTTAACATCGTGTCTACAAACAATGGCTGTAGAGAACATTTTTGTGCATGATCTTAAGGCAGTAGTTTTCTAGATTAGAAACATAGGTAAGGAATTGCTGGGTTTTAGTGCTGCATGAGCATCTAGAATTTTCCCCGAGTTTTGTCCCATTTCTCTCCACGGTGATCGACATGCCAGCTGTGTGTGAGAGTTCTGTTTCCCTGCATTCTCACTGTTTCGGTGATCCCTGAGACCACCCCTCAGTTTGGTGATTTCTTAGAAGGATTCACAGGACCCTGAAATAGTTATTACTCATGGCTATGATTTTTTTCAGTGAAAGGGTACAAAGCAGCATCAAAAAAGGAGAAAGGCATGTTGAGCCAAGTCTGGGGAGATCAGCTTCCAGAATCCTCTCTCAGTGGAATGGCACAGCACATGTTTATTCCTCCAGCAACTTCGCAGCAACCCCTGTGAAGATGTTCTGTCCAGGGAAGCTTATTTTAGCCTTAGGGTCTGGAGGTTTTTTTTTCTTTCCTTGTTTTTTTTCTTTTTTATGAGTCTGGAATTTTTGATGGAGGCTGGTCAAATAGATACGTATTGCCTTTGAGACTAGCTATAGTTACTGAAACCCTAGACCTATAGAAGGAAAGCAGATGTTCACCATAACCACAGGTTTGCACAAATTGTCTAGACAAGCTGATACAGCATGAATAAAGCTCCTGGTATTTAAAACACCCTTATCTGTTAGTAGCATAGGGAATGGCTCAGTTCCCAGGAGCTAGCCCAGGGCTGCCCCACCAGCAGGCACTTGCTAAGGACATACGAGATTTGCACAGTCAGGCCTGTTGAATTCATGTCTCTGCGTACTCGCCAACTTGATATTTTCATCTTAAACTTTTAGCCAAGCTGATGAGTGTGAACAGTATCTCATTAATATTTTAGTTTGCATTTCTTTGATTACGAGTATGACTGAGTGGATTTCTTCTGTGAATTGCCTGTTCATTTATAATGCTCGTATTTCCTTTTGTTTTTGTCTTTTCCTTACTGATTTGTAATTCTTTTCACATTTTAATGTTAAATTCTTTGTTGGATCTAGGTCTTGTAAATATCTTCTCTCTATCTGTAGACTGCTTTTTTACTCCTGGTTTATTTTGTGTGTGTGTGCTTATGTGGGTTTTTTTTATTTCAAAATATTTATTAAGGGGGCACGAGTGTTTTTGTTACATGGACACCTCCTGGTTTATTGAAAGTTATTTTCTATGAGTGAATGCTACATTTTCCTGAATGACTTTTTTATTCATTGATGTATTAGTCTCTCGTGGTTGCTGGAACAAATTATGATAAACTAGATAACTTAAAATAACAGAAATTTATTCTCTCTCACTTCTGGAGGCCAGAAGTCTAAAATCAAGGTGTCAGCAGGATTGGTTCCTTCTAGAGGCTCAGAGGGAGAATCCATCCACGCCCCTCTCCCAGCCTCGGGGGGCTGCTGCCATCCTTGGTGCTCTCCAGCCTGTACCTCCGATCACTAGGTCTGTCTTCACGTTACCTTTCCCTCTGCTCTATCTTCCACGTGTGTCTTTTATAAGGACACTTGTCATTGACTTTAGGGCCTGCCTGGATAATGCAGGAAGATTTCCTCATCTCAAGATCCTTAACTATATATACACAAAGACATTTTTTCCAAATAAGGCAACATTCACAGGTTCAGGGACTAAGATGAGGACATATCTTTTTGGGGGCTAACCTGCAGCCCACTATAATTGAGATGATCCTATTGTTTTCTCCTTTGTCTGTTAATATAGTAGATTATATTTAAAGACATTCTGATGTCAACCCATCCGTGCACTCCTATGATAAATTCTAGTCGGCCCTAATGTGTCTGTGTGAGACAAACCCAAATTCAATTTCCTCGTGTTTAGCATTTTTACATGTGTTCATCAACGAGATAAAAGTATGGTTCATTTTCTTGCCTTGTTTTGATTTCAAAATCTCATAGAATGAGAAGCTTTCCCTCTTTTCTACTGCCTGGAATGTTTGTAGAAGGTAAAAACAAACAAAAACTTTACCTGCCAAACCTGCTTGGCTGCGTAGGGCTTGGTTTCTGCACCGGTCAAGCGAAGGTGACGCTGGTACCAGCTCTGTGGGTTGTGGGCTCCTGACCTTGCAGTTGTCGATCCTCCTCAAACCGTCCGCCCGCGATTTCTCTGAATTAGCCCAAAGCCTCACGGTGAGAACTATCTGGTTTAGAGGAGAGGAACTATAAGTCAGAAAACCTGGCACATTTGTTTATTGCCTGGGTGATATTAGTCAAAACACTCATCTCCTCCTTTTTTGTTTTTGACAAATAAGAAAGTCTCTTGTGTTCCTTGTGCAGGGTTGGCACTAGTATTTCTAAAAAGTTCCGGAGAGATTCTCTTCTGCCAAAAAAAAAAAAAAGCTCAAAGCTCAAAACCCCACACAGCATCCTGGGAGTCATTGCTGCTCCCTGTGCCTCAGCCAATCCTCCCCTAACCTGAAGAGAGACCCTCCAGGGTGGCTTTGTCCCCATCTGCTAAGTTCCATCCATTCAAGCAAAAGGACTTACCTTATCGCAACGGGACATTTATCCCAAGGGGACAAAGAGAATTTGTTTATTGATGGGCAAAACAGATTTCATTTGACTTTCAAAAGTGTCCAAGTTGATTAAGAACAATATTTAATATAACAAAGAGCCCCATTTATTGAGATCCTTCTCCATCCAAGACACCCTGCTGGGGTCACTCCGTGCATCCCGCCAGCCCTCTGAGTCTGCTATTTAGTTATCTTCATTTTATAGATGTGGACACCAGTGCTCGGAGAGATGAAATGACCAAGGTCACAAATGTACGGACATTTATTTAATTCTTAAATTTATTTCCTTAATCTGACTGAGCCACAGACTCGCCAGAGATTAGCTGATGGAAATCCCGGAAAGTCTCATTCTGGGAGGAAGAGACTGGGAGCCCAGGTATCTCTGAGCAGTCAGCGTGGTGGCTGGAACATCACAGGGCCTGCTGGGCGAGTGAACCACTATTTACTGATCTATTTGTGCCATTCACCACGCGACATGCTCTCACATACATGAACTCACTTGATCTTGGCATTAACGCTAAAGAAATATAAATGACTACTGCACTTATCCGGAAGGATTCAAAGCACAATTTCAGTCTATTTGTCCCAAGTAGTCATTGCCCTAGTCAAAAAATGGGAAGAAGGCAATAAAAACATTAGCGTACTGTTTGTAAACATGAATCAGGACCTAACCACCATGGGCCGGGCGCGGTGGCTCACGCCTGTAATCCTAGCACTCTGGGAGGCCGAGGCAGGTGGATTGTTTGAGCTCAGGAGTTCAAGACCAGCCTGAGCAAAAGCGAGACCCCATCTCTACCAAAAATAGAAAGAAATTAATTGGACAACTAAAAATATATAGAAAAAATTAGCCGGGCATGGTGGCGCATGCCTGTAGTCCCAGCTACTCGGGAGGCTGAAGCAGAAGGATCGTTTGAGCCCAGGAGTTTGAGGTTGCTGTGGGCTAGGATGACGCCACGGCACTCACTCTAGCCCGGGCAACATAGTGAGACGCTGTCTCAAAAAAAAAAAAAAAAAAAAATTCCAACTTTAGCTTAGCAAACTCGCATAAGGAAGTGAGAAAACGTGTGCTATAGATAATGTCAAAACAGGGAGGGACCAGTTACAGAACTGAGGCACGAAAAGATTAAGCAATAGTGTTGGAGAAGACCATAAAGGGAGATATTAAGAAAGTGTCTTTTATTTTCTTTTTTAATTATTTTTTTTTTGAGACAGAGTCTCACTCTGTTACCTGGGCTAGAGTGCCGTGGCGTCATCCTAGCTCACAGCAACCTCAAACTCCTGGACTCAAGCGATCCTCCTGCCTCAGCCTCCCGAGTAGCTGGGACTACAGGCATGTGCCACCATGCCCGGCTAATTTTATGTATATATATTTTTTTAGTTGTCCAGCTAATTTCTTTCAATTTTTAGTAGAGACAGGGTCTCGCTCTTGCTCAGACTGGTTTCGAACTCCTGAGCTCAAACAATCCGCCCACCTTGGCCTCCCAGAGTGCTAGGATTATAGCCGTGAGCCACCGCGCCCAGCCAAGAGAGTGTCTTTAGATGAACTCCAAATCCACTGCGATGTCCATGGCAGTGCAGAATTCTGGAATTCCTTTGAGACAGTCCATAGCCACACGCACCACTCCACATAGGCTAGTGTGATGCGAGGTATTTTGCTTACCAAATGGAAGCTCATTTTATCTGTATCTTTGTACTAATGCCATTCAATTCGAGTTTACTGGGAGCAGGGTTTTTTCCCCCCTGGAATTTTGGTTACCAAACAGATGGAACTTTTATAAGTTCAAAACAGCAACTTGGTGCACAGCTGACCACAGGTCAGTGTCCTGGCTGCAGTGTATTCTATCGAAAAGGTGCCTGCTGTTTTTTCCACTCCTTAGATTATTTTGTTTATTAGAGTCTGGTGTTTCCAGGGGCCCTTCGGGCTGGTGAGTACAAAAGCACACAAGATGCCCTTACAAACATTCCCTGTGCTTTTGACCTTTGAGGGATCTGCTAGGAAATGGAAAGGCTAGCGCTACTTCCTGAGAAAACTATAGCAAAAGAAATTTTCAGTGGGGTATTATTTTTGGGAAGTGTTCAGATTTCTCTAAGCTGAGTTTTTCCCTAACAGAACAGAAGTAAAGAAATCCAAAGATCATCCTAACAAAAATAGAGCCAGTGCTACCAAGTCTCCATGTCTGCTCAAGCAGTTAGACTATGATGGTATATTCGAATAGACCCTTTCTCTAGACATGTTCCAAACTTGAAATGTTAGGAATATCTGGTTTAAACCTAAAGAACTTTTTCTATGAGTTAGAAAAGAAAAAAAAAGTAAGAAAGTGCTGGTACTTTTGGAGAACGTGGGTGATTTTGAATGTTAACATCTAATCCCATCCCACCCACACTCCCAGTTCCTAATTGAAAGGAATAAAATATTAATACAAGTGAAACTAGTATCAGTGCTACAACTAAAAAAAGCTCTCATCTACCTTTCGTTGGTGGGACTGCAAACTAGTACAACCTCTATGGAAAATAGTATGAAGATACTTCAAAGAACTAAAAGTAGACCTACCATTTGACCCAGCAATCCCACTACAGGGTATTTATCCCCAAAAAAAAAAGTCATTTTATCAAAAAGACATGTGCATTCAAATGTTTATTGCAGCACAATTCACAATTGCAAAGATGTGGAAACAACCCAAGTGCCCATAAATACATGAGTGAATTAATAAAATGTGGTATACGTATGCTATGGAGTACTACTCAGCCATAAAAAATGGTGAATTGATACCTTTTGTAACAACCTGGATGGAACAAGAGACCATTCTTCTAAGTGAAGTATTGTAAGAATGGAAAAACAAACACCACATGTACTCACTATTAAATTGGAGCTAATTGATCAACACGCCAGTGCACACATGGTAGTAAAACTCAACAGAAACCAAGCAGGTGGGAGGGGGAAGGAGGGGACGGGTAAATTTACACCTAATGGGTACAATGCACGCTGTCTTGGTGATGGGCACACTTTTAACTTTGACTCAAACTGCACAAAAACAAATCAAAATGTTTGTACTTCCGTAATATTCTGAAATTAAAAAACATACATTTCAGCAACGTTGAGGACTTTCTACTGGACTATAGCAAGCAGTCTGCGTTGAAGGAAAAGCTCCAGGACATCCTGGCCTCCCTTCCCCCCAGGAGCACCCTCCTGAAATAATTAATGGGGATCTTGGAGCCTACTAACATCTCCTAATTAGAAAGGACAGGAGTAAAAGGTAAAAATAGACACGTCAATCACATCACTTGCAATCCCTTTTACCTTGAAAAAGAGTAGTGCATGAGGCCCAAGGTTACAAGTGACCACCCTTTAAAGAAAGTCAGGGTAGAGGAGTAGGGATGGAACTCCTTCCAGAGTCAGTCGGCACAATGGACTAGACTACACCTGGGACCTGGGGCCCCCAGGCCAGTCGCCGTGGGCCAGAGGAAGCTAAGCCTGGTGCATCACCAACCACCAAGAATCGGTCTCTGCCCATTAGCTTATAGCCCTGAGCCCTTCCTTCTTCCCGTAGCCTAAGTTCAAAGAGATCTTCAAATTAAGATCAGAGAAGAGCATCGTAGCAAAAACTGGTGATAAGATCCCATGAGAATCATTTTACCCTGTTCCAAGGTCATATAGGAAGTTTAGATAAATTAATTATCAAGAGTGAAAAGGCAAAAACAAAAACCAACATGGGAAACATGAAAATATTCTGTATCATAAAGAGAACAGAACATAACTCTCCAGAGGGAAACCACACTGTCGAATAAGGTGAACTGTAGCTTACTGCAGAGGAAAAGAATATTACTTTATGAGCTGACTACTTAATTTCTGATGGGGAGTGAAATGCCTTTGTTTAAGAACATACCTTGCAGAGCATGACTAGCTTTGAAGATGAAGCCTTCTAGGCGTAGCCAAGATGGTCTGGTGAGCAAAAAGATCCAGAGATAAAAAGGGAACCAGAATTGGGAGGGATTGGCACAGACCAGAGGGGATGTGATGTGTGAAATCTAGGGAGAGAAAGCGCTAGTCCAAGAACTTTGGGGAGAAAGTGGGCCCTGAGCAGAGGAGAAAACAGGAACGAGGGGAAAGAAACAAATGAGCTCAAGATGAGCAGAAAATGGAGCGAGCAAGCACAAGGAACTCAGAGAAATCTCGGGTGGGGCATTGGACTTGCTACAGCAGGGAAAACCGACCCCAGGGTCAACTCCTTGGAGGTGGTGGCTCTCTGCAGCTGAGACCATCCCTATAGGGGCTGACCCCTGAGCACTCCCAGCAGTGGGATGAGTCTTTCATTGCAGGGGGAGCTGGTGGCCATGCTAGCGGTCCACCATCTAAGGACAAACCCAAATACATATAAATAATGTTTGAATAGTACTGTTTGAGCCCCTGGATCCAGCCATACCTGAAACATGATCCTTCCCCACCCTGAGAATCCTAGTCATGTGGGCTGATAAATTGTTGGTGGTTGTTACTTAATCTGGTTTCACATTGCTTTTTGTCACTTGCAACATTCTGACTAATATGTTTATTGATCCAGTAATTCCCTTTCTAGGAGAATTTCAACTCAATAATGGGAGAATACAAATACAAATTTTTCAACAAATCATGAAGGAGAAATTAGCTTACAATCTGGGGGAGAAATTAAAGTTTTATCTGATACTCTTAAATAAATTTCTGACTGATTAAAGAGTTAACTAAATTAAAATAAAACCATCTAACTTTTCAAAGAAAATGTGACCTCAAGGGAAGAAACTATAAAAGAAACAGTGCTGATTTAACTATGTACAAAATTAAAACTCCCCTGGGTAAAATAAAGCCACTAATATATCCTATACACCTAATATATAATACTGAAAACATTTTAATACTATATATATCTATATATACACAGTGTGTGGTGAATATGGTCTAGTTTACGATGAATAGTCAAATTAGAATTTTTAAAATAATTAGATAGTGTGATGCTTTAACTATGATAGGTGTTTTTATATTTTATTTTATCCATTGTTGTAAATATAAAACATTACATGTTTATGAATTCATTACCATAAATTAATTAAAATAATTTTTAAGTATGGAAAAAGCATCATCAATTAAGTTAAAAGGCAAACAAAAACTATGGAAAAAATGGTTGCAACTTATATAACAAAGAATTAATGCTCTTGTTCCACAAAGTGTCCTAAGATACCAACATGAAAAGGTGGACACTCTAATTTTTTAAATGAGCAATCCAAACAAGAAGGATTACAACTAACCAATAAGCATATAAAAATAATTTTTAATGAAAAATAAAACTGGGCACCATTTTCACCTACCTAACTGGGAAACATAAGAAAGGCTGTTGGCGAGGGTTTGGGGAAAAGAGTCCTCTCCTAACTGCTGGTAGAACCCCTGTCCTCTTCTTTTGGCAATGGCATGTTGATTTCTGTGCATAATTGTTCCTTTTCTTCACAGTTTATGTGGTTCAGATGGGGCTGATCTCACTCCCTCTATCTCTACCCCAGAAATAGGCATAACCTCATATGTTGACAAGGATAGGACTTTTGCTTTAACTATTGGAAAAGAAAATTCCTTTCCCACTCTGGTTGCTAAGGTGGTGGAGCTTACATCTTTTCCAAGACCTGGGGAAAGCCTAGTTCAGAGACAAAGCAAGACAATGTTCAGATGGGATTGTTTGAGTCCCTGGATCCAGCCATGCCTGAAACATGCCTCTGCCCCACCATAAAAATCCTAGTCATGTGGGCCAATAAATTGCTTTTGTTGTTATTGTTGCTGCTTAATCTGATTTCATTTAGCTTTTTGTCATTTGCAACATTCTGACTAATATACCTATTGATCCTGCTAGGAAATGCTCCTAGGTAAGTAATCAAAGATGTACACAAAGTTCAATGTATAATCATGTTTATCATGGAGCAATTTATAAAAGTGAAAATCTGGAAACAACAGGACATTGGTTAAATGAATTATAGTATATCCCAAGATGAAATGATATAATCATTATGAAACAATGATTTAGAAAAAATTAAGGAAATCTTTTCATGATATTATACCTGATATTTATTTTCTTTGTGCTTATATGTTTATCTCAGTTTTTCTATAATGAGTAAATATAATCTCTATAATGGGGAGGGAGTCCATAATAGGGGAAAATTACACATTATTAATTTAATTATCTTTTTTTTTTTTTTGAGACGGGGTCTTGCTCAGTGGCCCGGGCTAGAGTGCAGTGGTGTCATCACAGCTCACTGCAACCTCACACTCCTGGGCTCAAACGATCCTCCTGCCTGAGCCTCCCAAGTAGCTGGAACTACAGGCATGTGCCACCACTCCTGGCTAATTTTTCTGTTTTTTGTAGAGACGGGTTTCACTCTTGCTTAGGCTGGTCTAGAATTCCTGGCCTCAAGCGATCCTCCTGCCTCGGCCTCCCAAAGTGCTGGGATTACAGGTGTAAGCCATAGTGCCCAGCGTCATTGTGATGTCTTTTACCTCCATTCAATGTCCTTTATGATTTTTTAACCCATCTCTCCAGAGTATGTAGTACTGGAGAATGAGGCCTATTGTTTCCGTGTTCTGCACAGTAGCTTGCAAATCGTGGACATTTAATAAAATAAGATTGTCATCGTACCTGGCAAGTAATCCCTTCAATAATTTTGCTGTGATAGTAGGGCCAAAGTGGTGAAGCAAAGCACTTACATCCGGTAACTCAAGAACGCTGAGACCCTCCGTTTTCCCTCCCTCTCCTACCAAACTTCTCTTTCTCAGCAAAAGTTGTCTCAATCCCAACACTTGATTCCATCTGCGCAGACTCAGCCTGGGACTGGCGTGGACATGGGGTGATGCTTAGCAGAGGGAAGCGTCCTCTGTCTTATCATCTTATTTATTTTTATAAAAAATCTAAAGCTGCAGAATCCTATGGTTTGTCAGCAACACCCCCAGTTGTGTCCAGAGGTTGCGGTCACGAGCATCTGGAACCAAGAAGGCCTGGCATCTCTCCTAGCAGAAGAAAACCCTAAGCAAGTCTCCCCACAACCACTCTGAGCTATATGGGAGCCACTAGTCACACGCAACTATTTAAATTCAAATGAAGTAAAATTTAATAAAATTTAAAGTTCAGCTCCTCATTCTCACCAGCCCCATTCCCCGTGCTCAGTCATCACACATGGTTAGTAGCTACTGTTATGATATCGGACAGCCCAGACACAGAACATACCCCGCATCACACAAAATCGTCCTGGGACACCACTGGTCTGAACAAGCCCCCTCACGCTGCTCCTCTTTTAATGGAAATGGGAACAAAGGAAGCTTGTTTTTGGTGTGGCCGAGTCAGGCCATGTGCAGAGACTGTAAACATTCCCCTTCCTGGCAGGATGCAGGGAAATTCCTTTGCCTTAAACTTTCTGTGTTCAGTTGACTTTGGATTCTTGGGGGTCCTTATCAGAATTTGTTTTAGGAAGGAAGATAAGAACTTTTTCATTTTTTAAACAATATTGTATCTGACCAAGTCAGAGAGAATTCTCTGCCAAGATTCTTTGCTATTTCGATTTTCAATCCAGTCTGTTTGAAGATCCCAGGAGTTGATTTAGTGGATTTGCTTTCTGGGGCCACAGGGGTCCCAGCATTCTCAATTCCCCTGCCCACCACTTCTTCAGAACCTCAAGAAGCTTGTTTCTTGTTTATTACCTACCTTTTTTTTTCTTCCATTTCAGATTGGCAAACATCATAGAGTTTAAGAGCCAGTACACTGAAGACGAGATGGAAAGAACTTGAGTCCTTGATGACCCCACATTTCTGGTAAATTAACCGCCTCTGGAACCGCCTGGCCTCCAGAATCCTTGTTATGTGAGAAGATACTTTTCATTATTGTTGGAGCCATTTTGAGTTGCCTTTCAGAGGCTTGGATCAGGGGCTTCCCGACGAGCACACCAGGCTCCCACATGGTAACAGACACCTGGGGTAGCTGGGCAAACCCAGACAAGGGCATCAGGGATGAAACACACGGCCAGCTGGTAGCTTGCCTGGGGCTTCTAGGAAAACCACGGTTGGCCTCCCTCCAGCTCCCAGAGGACAAGGGTCCAGGGGCAGTGGGTGTGTTTGGCACTCAGGGACTGAAGAAGAGTGCCTGCTTTACACCAAGGGCTCAGCTTTTGACGTCATTCACTTAGTTACTCATTGCAGGTCTGTAGACAGCAGGCAGGATGCGAGGACTAACAGAGGTGCAAGGCAAACGGAGCGAGTCTTCTGCGTCCCCTCCCTCCTACTCGCACCAATCCCCAGCTCAGTGCTCCCCCCGCCCCTCTTCCCAAGCACCCGGCCCTCTCGTTGACTCTTTCCCAGGAAGTGGACTTATGCACCATCTGAGAACCTGCATACGGCCGGATCAAGCCCGGTGTGGACCTCGAGAGCCGAGGAATGAGGTTGAACTCTGGGTCAGCGGCCTCCTGCTGTGCGGCGAACTTCTTTCCCTAGTCCTGCGCAACACAGCCACCCTGAATCAAAAAGTGAGCTGGAATGAGACTGCCCTGCTAGTTACTGAACTTACTGATTCATTCGAAAGCCGCTTGTCCTAAAGGCACAGGAGGAGCTCACCACGCCCTGTTTAAACCTCTGTGATTTTGCACGAGCCGTTACTCTCCTTGTTTACAGGGCAAACGCGTACTCACTCTTCAAGACCACTGTAACTATCGTCTCCTCCACGAAGCTGGTCATGATTCCCAATCGCCCTCCTCACCGTTGCCCCTTCTTGACAAAATGGACTGCCTCTCTTTTCACACTCCAGCACGCTTTAGACACATCCCTGCCCCCTTGGCATTAAAAGTCATTTGTCAGTTTCTCCCTCCATCACTTCTTTGTCTTTGAATCTCTGTACACGACAGACACGAAGCCATCATGAAATGTCTATTGAAATGAAATGAGAAGAAATCAGATAACGAAACTGTTTGGGGGCCGTGGTGGCCGCTGCACCATGGATTGTCCTCTAGCCTCTCAATTTCCCTAGTGGACTCAATTGCTGTGGGGTATGGACTTGGGGTGGCAGGACATCTCTCTTTCTGTCCAAGGAAGGCACAGAAACAAGACAAGGAATTGTCTTTATTGAGAATGAAGAGTTTTTTTTATAGTTGATAGTTGGATTTCCTGTATTCCAGGGATCTCCAGAGCCCCCATAGTGTTGAATCAGTTTGCAAACACTTTTACCTCCTAATAAACTCACTTATGTGTGTTCTTTGGATTCAAACACTTTGCTGCTCTACTGTAAGTACAAGAATGATTGAGAATATAGTAATTCCAAAAAGATTAAAATAAGACCTCCCACTAGAATATACAAAGAACTCTTACAATCAGCAATAAGAAGAAAAATCCCCAGTTAAAAATGGGCAAAGGACTTGAATAGATATTTCCCCAAAGAATATATACCAATTTCTGATAAGCACATGAAAAGATGCTGAACATCTTCAGGCATCAGGGAAATGTAGATCAAACCCACACTGAAATACTGCTTCGCAACAGCTGGGATGACTCCAGACAAAGACAGATAATAACAAGTGTTGGTGAGGATGCAGAGAAACTGGAACCCTCACACACTGCTGGTGGGAATGTAGAATGGTGCAGCCACTTTGGAAAACAGTCTGGCAGCCCCTCCAAAGGTTAAACAGAGTTGCTGTATGACTAGCAATTCCACTCCTAGGTGTATACCCAAGAGAATGGAACACAGGTTCATACAAAAACTCGTGCAGGAATATTCATAGCAGCATTATTCAAAATAGCCAAAAGGTGGACACAGCCCAAACGTCCCTTGACTGATGAACGGATAAACAAAGTACGTATATCCTTGCAATGGAATAGTATTTAGCAATAAAAAGAAATGAAGTACTGATTCACGCTACAACATGGGTGAACTTTGAAAATATTATGCTTATGTGAAAAAAGTCGGTCACAAAAGACTGCATATTATATGAGTCCATTTTTATGACATGTCCAGAATCGGCAAATCCATAGAGACAGAAAGTAGATTGGTGGTTGCCAAGGGCTGGGGAGGATGGGGGGAAATGGGGAGTGACTGCTAATGGGCAGAGTATTTCTTTTCTGGGTGATGAAAATGTTGTAAAATCGCTTGTGATGATGCTCACGCAGCCCTGAGAATATAGTAAAAACCACTGAATTATACACCCTAAATGGGGGCATTGCATGGTATGTGAATTATATATCAATAAAGCTGTTTTATATAATAAATACTCCCCACCCCAGCAGAGCCAGCAGCCAGCCTTCTTCCTGTTTCCATGGCAGGGATCTCTCTCCTGTTTGCCTTTAATCCATTTATCTTCCTGTTGACGAGAATGCACCCAGCCAGCAAACCTGTGTTTGCTCTTTGGTAACATCCCAAGGACGCACCGGGCCCCGGGCCTGACATTTCTGCACAGTCCTTGCCAACTAGGCCAGTGTCAGGGAAGGCAGACAGCCAGGCGGGCCTGGCAGCGACTGCGGAGTGTGACAACACTTCTCTCTTTCTGAGAAGAAACCAGAGAGAGCCCCTCTGCAAGGCTCCCTTGGCCAGGACGCTGGGGACCTTTCCTCCGCTTGAAATCTACTCCTGACCCAAGCAGTGAAGCTGGACGCCACAATGTGGGGCTGGAAATATTAATAGAAAAGCACTTTCCCAGGGCACTGCTGGGCTCTGGGAACCACTGCAGCAGGGAAGAAGAGAGCAAACCCCGACCAAGCTCTGCCCCGTGCAAGACTCTATTCTAGCCGCCTTACGTGCTCGTCTCATTTAATCCTTCCAATGGCCCTGTGAGGCGCAAGGGAGGGACTCCCTGCTGTACCGACGGTGGAACTTCCAGTGCAAAGACGTTACGTAACTTGCCTAAAGTTACTCTGCATGGAAAGCCTAAAGTAGCTGGCATGGCTGGAAGTGTTTGAACCGATTCTACCCTTTGTGAAAAGATTCAAAGCAGCATATATATTCCACAATAGGGAACTGGTTAAATCAACGTGCTTCAGTCATACAGGGGAATACTATGCGGATGCTAAAAAGAACTGGACGTGCTTTAAGTAGTGATATGGGATGATTGCCAAGGTGTATCTTTAAGTGAAAAAAGCAAGATGCAGAACAGTATGCACAGATGCCGCTATTTGTCTAAAAGAGGGAGGCAAAGAATACATGTACTGCCATCCCTCAGTACTCACCCCTGCAGATACCAAAATACATGAATGCTCAAGTTTCTTGTATAAAATGGCATAGTATTTGCATATAATTTATGCACATCCTTCTGTTTTTTTTTTTTTTCGAGACAGAGTCTCACTGTGTTGCCTGGGGCGAGTGCCATGGCATCAGCTTAGCTCACAGCAACCTCAAACTCCTGGGCTCAAGCGATCCTACTGCCTCAGCCTCCCAAGTAGCTGGGACTACAGGCATGCGCCACCATGTCCGGCTAATTTTTTCTATATATTTTTAGTTGTCCAATTAATTTCTTTCTATTTTTGGTAGAGACGGGGTCTCGCTCTTGCTCAGGCT
>CAUYSK010010285.1:0-14882 GCA_963575035.1 Avahi laniger | reverse complement strand
GTCTCAAGCAATCCTACTGCCTCAGCCTCCCGAGTAGCTGGGACTACAGGCATGCGCCACCATGCCCGGCTAATTTCTTCTATATATATTTTTAGTTGTCCAATTAATTTCTTTCTATTTTTGGTAGAGGTGGGGTCTCACTCTTGCTCAGGCTGGTCTCGAACTCCTGAGCTCAGAATGATCCGCCCACCTTGGCCTCCCAGAGAGCTAGGATTACAGGCGTGAGCCACCGCGCCCAGCCTAGAACTAATAGTCTTTAAGCCCATGAGCTTTGGAGGCACACAAGCTGTATTTATTGCCAGCATCTTATTGAAACTGTTCTTTTGAAGGTCACTGATTATCTCCTAATTGAAAAATACAGTAAATTTGTTGTAAAACTTTTTTTCCCTAGTTGCTGAAGCTTATGTCACGGATGGCCATCTCTTCCTGCACGATAATCTCTTCTCGCTTGGCTTCTGGATACCATGTCATTTTAACTCTTCTACCTCCCTGATTGAATCCCCTCGGCTCCTCTGCTAGCCATTTCCTCTCATTTTGCTAATAAATTTAGGAATCCTCGCTTTTCTTTTTAAATATTTTCTTAGGGGAAGCAGAGGCAGTTTTACAGCATTGTCTGTCACCTCTATGCTCATGCCTCCAACGTTTATTACCTTCCCTTGGGCTCAGCTCTTCGCATCTCTGTCAAGTGGATGTTTCTATTTGCATTTCCTGTCATCACATTTAGTTCAGCATCATCTGACTATATTTTCCATACTGTCCCTCCTGGAATCAACTTTAGTTCTCTCCCCACCTCTTCTCACTACTCTCCCAAGCTTCAAACTTTAGAGTTATCTCTCAGTGTGTGTAATGGAGAAGGAGAAGTTAGTCCCTTGAGTTTTATCAGTTCTTCCTTTGACATGTTCTGTAGTATCTGCCTCATCCCTGCATGTTAGCTGCAGCCCAGACACTGCTTACTTCATCTTTAGGTTATTATCACAAAACCTTTGCCACCTTCTTTTATTTGAGTCTCTCTGCTCTCCCCATTCTTTTCTTGGAAAAATATTCTCAGCTGAAAACCCACCATAGTTCATTTTTTTCTATAAGTCCAAACTCCTCTGCCCTGCTTCAATGCTTGCTGTAAGTTAATCCAACCCTACTAACCATCTTTCCACAGCTCCCAGGTAGGAGCCCTCTGCTTTAATCAGCAACTCCTGTGCTTCTCCCAGGCTCATGTCCACATGTCTCCGCCCTGTTCATATTGTTCCCCTGATCTAGAATGTTCTTCCCCTCACCTGTCTAATTCCTAGCTATCAAGGCCAGGCCTCATCTCTTCCATGAAACTTTCCTAACTCTGGTATTTAATGTTACCTCCCATTTCTCAATACCTAGGGTGATTCTAGCGCATTCCTCAGTGAAGCTCTAAATAATATACAACATGTATTATTTTCAGTTGTTTCTTAGGTACACTTCCCATTTTCCTTAAACAGATTGTAACCTCCTCCAGGGCAAAAACTTAAGACATTGTCCTACCATTATCATGGGCTCACTTTTGTTAAGCTGACCTGGGACTTAGGAATATTTCTTAGTCTGAAGTTGAAGTTTGATAATAAACTTGTGCTATGGTTAATAAGTTATGTGGCTAACTCACAAAAGTAAAGTGGTTTACAGTTTTATAAATCTTTACACTATTCCAAACACTTCCATGCACATTTATGAGATTTTCATATGGTAAAAAGGATCTCCATTTTTCAAATGAAGAAACTGAAGTTTAAGAGACAGGAAATGACTTGCTTAAAAGCTCCAAGGAATAAAGAGGCAGAGCTCTCCACTACACTGCAATGCTTTTCATTCTCTTTCTGTTTTTTGGTAGATCTTCTTTCAGGAAGATCTAACTTAACCAATGTGTACGGCAAGGAATAGAAACTATGAATCTACCCAATTATTTAGGTTTTAACATAGCAATGTCTGGAGCAGAGTGTGATGTACCTTGTGTTTAGTCTCTGTGTTCCCTTCCCAGTGAGAAGTGCCAGCATCCACTCGGTTTTGCAACTCGGACACCAGCGTTCATCTTCAGCACTGCCCTTTCCCTCAGTCTCCTGTGTCTATTTCATCAGCAAGCTCGGTCAGTTTTGCTGCCTCCATGTCTCCACTTCTCTTCATGTCTGCTCCAGCACCTGGCCCAACAACCTGCATTTCTGACCTCTTTAAGGGCCTCTTCACACCAACTCTTACCCTCTCCAATGTGATCTCCACATTGGAGAAAAAAGCTTTTCTGAATGCAAATCTGATCATGTCTCCCTATTCCCAAACACTTTAACAGGGTTTTAAGTGTCCCTATAATGAATTCCCAAATCCTTAATACAACTTATAATGCTCTTCACAGTCTGGCACTTTCTCACATCTCTCTCTGCTCCTCTCTGATCTATATGTTCAGCATCTCAAATATGCCTGCTTCCTCATACTGTAGACTATTTTCCTTGCCTGGAACACTCTTACCTGTACACTTTACCTAGTTAGCTCCTGTTCATCCTTCATATCTTACCTCGATTATCCTTTTTCAAGAAAGCATTCCTTGGCCTTCTCAGCCAAGTCAAATCTCCCTCTGACATATAATTTTACAGCACCATGTACCTGTTCTCCATCACTTATCACAGTTGAATTTTATATTTACTTCTGTGATTATTGGTGATTTCTGGTAAATATCCCTTTCTCCCACTGAACTGAAAGCTGCTTGAGGCAGTTCAGCTCCCACGTAGACCTAGCACATGATTAAACGATTCAGAAATATTTGTTTAATGAATGACTACATGAATGAATAATTGCTAGTGATGACTACTGGCCACTTCAGTTTAGTGAATGGTTTGATGTCTGTCTGTGGACAACCAGCCTCAGTTGTCTCATTCGCCAACAATACTGGGATCCAGACCTTGTGATCACATCATATTCGAGTAGAGGAAGCTGCAGTTGTCACATGATCACAGGCACTCCTAACCTCTACTTAGCACACATCTTTAAGTTATCAGCATCATGTTTGTTTACAGCAAAGAGCTACAAACTGAAATCCTCAGTTCTGGCCTGGTGGACCAGAACATAAACACTGACGTTTCGACACATTTCCAGACATTGAGGCAGTAAGTTCAACTTAAAACAAAGACACATCACAGGTACCAAGTAACTGGATATAAAAGCAGACATAGCATAAATATGTTAACTCATGTTTGAGGCAAAGTGCTCTGAGACTGGCATGCTGTTCTAATAATCTTTAGCATATGGTGGAACACAGTGAGAAGTGGGTCTGACTTGGGCTCCATCCAGGCACGTTTCCTTCTGAATTACCCAAAGGGCCTTGTTATAAGGCAGTGTTGCCTTTAAGACCATTGTACATGAGCCTTGAGGGTAACATAACAAACAAACCACATATTTTCAATACAGTAACAGGAGAAAATAGAGGCTCATCAGATTTTTTCAAATATCATTTGAAAGGGTCAAAATTCTTGTGGGTATGCGGAAGAGACAATTAAAAGGTAGATTAAAAGATGAGGAATAATTACTTTTCTCAAGCAAAAGACTCAAGGGCATAATGACTAACTGGAGTAAATCTTAGAATGTCGCTTATTTGCAAAATGCTACCAAGTAGCTGGGTAATAATTCATAGAATTCATAAAGACTTAAAAGACGGCTGCCTTAATGGAGTTTTTTCTATTTTACTTACTAACATCACCTTAATAATTCATGTGTGGCAACACCTTTAATGAGCAACAAAATCTCACGTATCTCATTTAAACTTGGCAACGCCGCTGACAGTTAATATAGTCTTGCACCTCTTCGCCAGCAATTGCAAAGCAGCCCCAGGCTGTTAGTAACTGAAACCATCCCATTTATGATAATCCCAAGAAAAGTTATGCCCTAGATGAATGGTTGAATTTTATGGTCATTTGCTAGGAAGATTTATTCATTCTTCATTTGTGGGGAAGTGACAAAACAATAATGAGCCCAGACTATAACTCCGGTTCTGCACACTGCATTGGGTGCTTTGCTTCTTTCTTAACCGCAGCAACTGATCTCCATTTTCTTGGAGGGAGTGGCAGTGTCTATCAAGATTTCAAACTTTTCCTATAATCAGCACTTCCTTTAGATGGTGAAAGAAAGTCATATAACACTGTTCCACTAGGCAAAGTTAATTTCTGCTTTACTCAAACAGGAGTGCAAATGCACAGATAGTTTAGATTTAACTTCTTCACCAGCATTTACCAGGCAATTTTATTAAGCCACAATGGCCTCCCATAGACACAATGAATGAAGCAGTTATAATTGTTTTTCACATGAAAGAATGCTTCAGGTGATAATTCTTAAGATACTGTTCAAAATAAAATTTCAAAATCAGATGCTAATTTTAATACACATTTATTTGCTACATTTATTTATATGACATCACTCACTCCTATATTTACAGCAATCTGACAGGCAGAAAATAGACTTTATTTAAATCTACTTCTTATCCAATGGAGCTATTTTAAATGACTTGATCTTGGCATCTCTGAATTAAGTTGGAAAAACCAGAGGATGCAGCCACTGTTTTCTTGCGTAGGCCATTCTTTAAAAATATTAGAGTTAAAAGTCAGTAAAGGCCTGGATTTTGGGAAACCACTGAATAATGCCACCACAAAAACTGGTTTCTATTTTACCTATTAAGATAGCCTTAATAATCATACATGGTAATACCATGAACGAGTAACAAAATCTCACATATCTCATTTAAACTTGCTAAAATCTGACATGCCAAATTTTATCACATTGGGGTTCACTGTCCGCAGAAGCATCCGTACCTGGTGTAAGGAGGGAGAGGCAGAGTGATTCTGGTCCACTTGTTGAAAGTATCCGACACCAGGATACGCTGCAGATGATAGCGACTGCATTCTACGTTGGTAGGCAGACAGTCCCTTACCAGTGGGTGCCATGACAATCCAAGGTCTACTGAGTATTCCAGTTCAATAGCTGAAACAGGAAGCATTATTCTAGATAAAAACACATGTCTGCAGACCCAGGAATCATAATTACTTAGCATGTTTCTGTATGTTTTAATTTCAATCAAATATCAATTTGATTTTTCTCTACATTTATGTTTCCTACTTTGAAATGTTTCTTAGTATTATTTTTTCCCTCTGTATATTATTAGCTGTTATTTTTAAATTTCCATGTTGAAATAATTTTTCTTTTAAGGGGGTATGATCAAGCAAAATGATAAATTTTCCTGAATGACTTTTTATAATGAAAAACTTTCAAAACAATCATCATGGCAATATTATTGCTTCACATAAAGTTATAGTATATGAATAACTACATATAACCATTATAAATATAATTTACTGTAATGATTGTATACTATGTAAGTGTATTATTTAAATATTATACAATTTAATATAGTATAAGAATTATAAATTAATGGATTATGCCCATTTAATGGTTAACATACAAATGGAGAACATATTAATTACATATTTTAATAATTAGTTTTAGTTAAAAAAAATTGAGCAGATTTCTCAAAATTTTGACCATTCTATAGGAATCCTGACCAACTAATGTCAATTTTGTTCCTGGTATGGGTGAAACTCCTTAGAAATGGTAAACTCTCTTTTGCTTATATACCTTGCCCTGCTGTGTTACGGGATATATATGGAATAAGGAGATCAGAGCGATATAAGGAGATAGTTGAAGGCCATGGAATTTGTGCCAATGCTTGTAGTCATGCTGTGGGTCTATGGAAAGATACTTCTTTCTTTCGTTTTTCTTCTTCCGGAACATTCAACCTATACTCCCTGTCTTATATTTCTCTCTCCCTATTCACTGTATAAAATGCCTCAACCCCCACCTCCCCTCTGAAATTCCCTTCTCTATGGCTGTGGTTCTCAGTCTTGGCTGTACACTGAAATCCCCTGGGTACCTTTAGAAACCACTGATGCCTGGGCCCCACCACCAGAGGTTCTGATTGAACTCTTCTGGGGCATGGCCAAGGTGTCAGGAGCTTTCAGGCTCCCCAGGTGACTCTCCTGAGCAGCCAGTGTGAGACCATGTGCTGCTCTGAGGTTTCTAGGTAAATACGATGCCTGGTTTCAGTCTTCATTTTACTTGTTCTCCTTACAGCATTGAACATTATTGATGACTCCCTGATTCCTGAAACTTTCTTTATTTTGGGGGACATTATTCTGAGTCTCCTGTCTTATTTGTATTCTGACTCCCTTGCTAACTTGCCCAGCTATGGGCGTTTTTCCAGACCTCGTTTCTGGCCGTCTGTTCTACAGGCACACTCGTAGGACTTCAACTGTTACCTCTGTGCCAGAATCTCCCAAACTCAAAATGATTTTGTTTATTCGACCAACGTTTATTGAGCCCAGCACTGTGCTGGATGCTGGGTGTATTGCGATGAGCAGTGTAGACAAAGTTCCTGCTTTCCATATTGTACATCCTCCTCACTAAAGGAGATCTTCACTTAGAACTACTTTCACCTGAACTAAGAAAAACTTATTTCCTGTCATAAACGAACATCTCTTCTTAACTAACGAATTTTATCAATGGAAACTAGTTTTCTGGGTTCAAAATTTAGAAGATATTTGATAAATTTTACTCTTCCCTCTGTTCAACCTGTTACCTAGTCCTGAGATCTGCTGCTGCTTTATTTTTTGTTTGCATTGTCTCGTATCAATTTTATCCACCCCAGTGCTCTTCATGCCACACAGTGCAAGCCTGCGTTGCCTCCCACTGAGATTACCACTGTGGCTTCTTGACTGGGATTCTTCTCTACCCACCTTCATTGGCTCCTGAGCTAATCTCCCAAAAACACAGCCCCCTCTGTGCTTGTACTCTCCTGTTCGTGACCTTATCAAGCACAGATTCTGTGCCTGCCTTTTAAAAGAGGCCCTTCACAATTTGTTGCCAACTCCACTTAGCCACTTTCCTCTTTCACGTTATCTTTCATTTTAAGTTCTCTCAGGAGGGTGCACCAGCCTATGGTAGAAAGTACACGTGACTGGGCCCATGGGGGCAGAATGTCAGTCCTGGTGCTGCTGCAGGTTGACCACATGATAACTTACTCCTCTGGGCTCCCATCAACTTCCCATGTTAATGAGGGAGTAAGAGTCTAGTCTGCTTTCAAAATCAATACACTCTGCTTTTCTCCTTTAGATGTAAATATTGCCTGTTCAGTCTGATCTGCTCATAGTCTCCCCCAAACACGGGGAGAACGCCCACATCTGCTTCTTTGCTTATGCTTCCAGCCTAGTTTGGAGTGCCCTTTCTTCTCCATCCACTCTTAAAACCCACTGCAACCTTCAAGGTCCACTGAAGACTTAGCTCCCTTGAGAAATGTTCCCTAACTCCTTGGATTGGCCAACCACTGGTCATCTCTCCTGCCTTTAAGTTCTCATTACCTTTTGCATCAGTACCACTCCATAGAGCACTTGATTTACTGGATCCCACCTGGACCTTCAGCTAGTCTGTATCTTCTGAAGACAGGGTGTGTCCCTTCTACTTTGCCATCTTCTCTTTTGAAAGTTCTACCCCCATTGCCTAGTCTGGTGTTGACTGTTCTATGGTAGAAAGAGTACTTTTGGAATTCCTTCTGACAAAGGTCCATTACGTTTAAACTAATGGAAATATTAAAAAATCTGGATTCTGTAGGACCTTGAAAGTAACCAAATTTCTCAAATTTCAGCACCCCTTCCCCTGAATCTAAAACCAAATGAGGCCCTGTGAACATCCTGGTTTGTATCTCTTGGAAGAAGACTGGCACGGGATGGCGAAAGACTAGGAGACTCTAAGAATCCTGACAGGTCTGTAAGTTCAGGTGAAGGGTCCAAGAGTGCATTGATGTCAGTTTTAATTCCAAGACTGGTTTATGTGTGCGTGTATGGGGGGTGTGTGTGTGTGCTGACACACATACCCAACCTTGGGAATGCAAATTGGTCACAGTGAGGGTGGCCCAGAATGTGTTATGATCCACGATGGCAAAAATATAAGGTAAAATGGCAACAGCAAAATTTCATCATTCCTGGGGATATGGAAAAGAGACAATAACTAGTCTAATCCAAAGCCCTGAGAATTAAAATCCATGCATATACAAACATATGTATCAATCTTATTACTTATTCCTGGCATTCTCTATGTGATGAGAGTCCTGGAATGGAAAAACACCACAAGTGAATCCTTTATTCTGCAAGTCTGATACAAAAAAAAATCTAGATTTACAAATTATTTATTATTTACTTTATAAAATAAGTCTTCATGTACATATGCTTAAAAAATAAGCTGATACTCTGTTGCTTTCAAAAATCGACTTTTAAAAGTTAATTTACACACACTATTTTCAAGAATACAGTATGGTTTGGCTCAAAGTGCACTTGTGTTTTACTTCCAGACTTATCTGAGGTGCAAAATAGTCCTGTGGTAGAGGCAGCATGGGTGTGCATGCACACATCTGTCCCTCTACCTAGAAATGGGAGACTCACCATAACAAGAGTCTGTGACTGAGCAGGAGGCCGCGAAATCTATCTGTAGGAACGAATCCTCATTCACGGCAATGTCTGTGGTGACGACGTAGCGGGTGCTGGCCTTTTCGATGAAGACCAGGGCATCACCGGTAGAGCCACACACAGGCATCTTGGTGCCTCCTGGGTGAAGCAGCCATTTCCTACTATCCAGAGTTGTGAAATCATCTTCCAATACTGTATTGCCAGAAATGTTTCCTCCAATAAGAATCTGAAATGTATTAAAAAAAAAACCAACAAATTTTCAATGTGGTTTTAAGATATGGGAAAGTTCAGTCTTTTTTGTTTGTTTGTTTTTATCTGTCAGCCTGCTCAGAACTGGCACTACACAGCTAGCATAATGTTAGGGGGCCTTTCAGAATGCTCTTGTTTATGTGGTCGCCTTGCCCATCTGGCAAGAAGCTACAGAAAACAAATCAAAGGATTGACAAAACCATTCACAGCCTTCACGGGCCAAATTGTGCCTTTGGAAACTACATGTACCCAAGCTAGGAAAGTAAAATTTGGCTTACATGCAATTATTTTCCATGTAAAATTTCTATCTAAGGACAGTTGTATCCTAAGGCATTTCAGTTCCAATTCTTTGCATGAATTCCAAGGTTTATTGACAGGTTCTTTGAGTTCTATTTGATATACATTTTGTTACATATAAAGATCCTTTAGAGCAGTCTATAAGGATGTTGGGGAGATTTATTTATTTTTTTCTTCCAAGGCTAGGAAAGAGGATTTGAGAACTACTGCATGTGGCACCAATGCTAATTTGCACATTTTCCTTTTCAGAGAATTATAACCTTGTATCACGCTTGATAAAGTCCCTCTATCCATATGGCAGAATGCTCTATGAGCAGGACCCAGGCCTTCTGTTGTGCCATTTATTTTTATAAGCTTAGGCAATTGAAGGAATAGAGAATGAAAGGATGCCAAATGCCATGTCTGATCTTGCTGTGTGCCCTTGGGCAAGTCATTCAACTGTCAGTCCTGGGTTTGTCTACTGAGCAAGGGGGTTGGACTGAATGCTTTCTAAGGCCACATTCAGCTCAAGTGACAGAAATTAAAATAGTTAATCCTGAAGGGACTGACCTGGTCGATAACCCAGGGGCTGTAGAAGTGGCCATTCTCAGATGGTTGCCACCAGCGGAGGCGAGTAGAACCAGAACGGGCTTTCAAGGGTATCTCCAGGGCAATGTACCTGCCCACGTTGCTGGAGTTGCTGAAAAGGAACTCCTGAAGAAGACTCCACGAGAGGCCGCCATTGAGAGAGTACTGCAGAAGCACGGGCTGACTCCTGGGGTCTGGAACGCCTTTCCCACAGCCCAGTCTCATGAAGAACTGCACAAATCTGACATTAGTAAACATTAAGGTAGACTCTCACTTCGAGAAATCCATGTTAAGAAAAGACAAGCAGACAGGACAACATAGGGGAATAAATGGCTTTAATGAATATGATGATTTAATGAATGTCCATAGCAATCACTTCAAAGCCTGATTTTCCTTTTTAATGTGAGAGGGAGTTAATTAAATGTGAAGTCTGAAAAAAAGGCAATTCTGTGTCCACATTTGTAGCTCACATCTCTCCTCAGGTGAATCTGAGGGAAGTAAGCATTCATTGTGCCCTTTGGCTACTCTGTAAGAAGATGAGAGGGAGGCTGTGTGGGTTTGGGAGTGTGTATTGTCATCTATTTAAGATAAATTTGGATCCTTAGTGTTTGAAACTGGAAGAATGTAATTAATGTAGTTTATGCCACATTATTGGCAAAATCATCCATTCTCAGGTTTCACCAGGAGTTTTCCAGATGTCATAGGATTGGGAGACACATTTAAATTCAGTGCTCGCAGCACCTCTCTTTGAAAGGCCAGACATCTCTTGGAAAAGGTATGTCAAGTCTGGGCCCCTTTTCTCTCCTTTGTGCCAGGGGCAGGGGAGCATGAGTGTGGGTTGGTGGTGGTGGAGGGCTGTGCCAGCTTCTGACTGTTGCTGGGGCTGGGGATGGATGATACTGGCCACTGAGAACTGTGGCAGCTAGCCAGTGGCAGCTTTCCCAGCTGGCGGGGAGGTGGACAGAGTGGCAGCGACCAGCTGGGGTGCCAATGAAAACTAGCTCACATGTTATCTTTGGCAGGCAAGCTGCTGATGCCTGGTCTGGCCACTACGTTAGCTGGTAATGCAGAATAAATTTCACTGTAACCCAACACACATACCCAATAATGTATGCATGCTAAATGTAGGAAATATATTGGGACTTATAATAAAAATATTATCAGTACTGTGTATAAAACCATTTATTCCTCATGAGATTTTCCCTCCCATTCACTTATCTCATGACCCTGAAAAAATTGGGATTTTACATGGAGCATTTTCAGGTCAATATATGCAAATCCTACACAGCATGATACTGAGATGAGTTAAATAATGGAGCTTTTAACATTGGATTAATGAAAACATACATGGTTAGTGCCTAGTGATGTTTACATTTATAAAAACAATAATCATTACAGAGAAAAACTTATAGCATATTGTCTATTTGTACTGAGAAGATCTTTATATTAATTCAGTGATAGATAAACCATGTCGGAATTACTTATTTGGAAAAACCTAATAATTATTGAATTAGATATCTCAGCTGTTAATAAAAATCTTAGATAAGCAATACCAAATTAGACTATATACATTAAGATAAGATAAAGATAGTAAAACCTGATTTTCTATAACTGTAAAATTATCTCACAGAACTGTATTTTCTATGACTGCATGGTCAAATTTATAATCGATAAATAAGAGATTTAGGAGAAAGAGGGAATAATATGTTAAGATGTATTTTAAGATACTCTGAAATACTTCAAAAAACAGAAATATGGTTTCTTTGTTCACTTGCAAAAATAGGTCAGGGTTCCATTTTCCACATGTTAAACTGCTTTTCTTATTTTCCTAGTTAAGTTTTTGGCTCATCAAATGATCAAGGCATACACATTATGACAGGATATAATCCTCTGAGCCAGTTTAAAATGTTTGTTTCTGAGTGACTGTGTTCAATTTAGAAAATGACTGCTTAGAATGTGCCAGTGAATCATTGCAAAGATGTTTTTAAAGAATAAAGCTGCACTTCACATGTTCTTAAATTGCTAATGGAGATAAAATTAATTGTGAGTAATTTGAAGATGTATTTTGACTAAACTTTCACTAAGCATGGTGTAATAAACGTAAATATTTTTGACATAGTCCAAGTGCTAATAAAAAGTGTTGTGTACAAGGTGGATAAAAAGAAGATACAATATTATTTTCTTAAAGTAAATTAAACATTGTTATCGTCCAGTCTCAGTCTTATAAAATACCAGGTATTAACTTTTGTCTGTTTAGATGTTTCCTTTCTGATGTAGTTATTGAACAAATCTCTAATCTCTGTCAGTTTTAGAAAGGAAATTATATAAATTGCATCTTAATGGAGGCTTTGACAAGAGAAAAGTTCAGCATTTCTAATTGGAGGTCTTGTCTGGAGATCTCTCTGCTTCTTTCTGATTTGATTATGTTCCACTACTGTATATTACAATGTGGTTTTTCAACAGCATCTAAAAATGATTACCTAGCATGCGATAAATCCAGGTCTCGTGTCATCAACATGCGCAGGCCATCTTCATTGAAAAAGAGGTTGTTTCCACTGGAAAGGATTCCACACTTGCGAGATGGCTTTCCACCACTCATTAATAGGAATCTATCAGATTCTAGTTGACCTGAAAAAAGTGGAAAATGTGGTTTACCTATGACCCCAAGTACAATCAGTCATATGATATTTTTAAAATGAATATGGTAAATGCATTATGTAGTTTTAAAACATGAAGTCATAAATATTAAAGTCATTTATTTTGGGATAAGAGGCCTCTTCAACATTTTAGCGTGTTTGAATTGTTTAGCCTTGGCTGGTATAATTAAAGGGTCCACGTGACAGGAGAAGGGGGTTTTCTCTTGAGTATCTATGTTTCAGCCAGATGGGCCCCTCCTATCTGCTCCTCCACACTGAAGACAGGACACTTGTTAGTCAGAGAGTGGCACAGGCCAAAAGCCTCTTCACTGTGTCCTTTCTAATGTGAGCACAGTATCAGGCAGGTATAATATAATATTTTTAAAAATGGAGAAATTTTAATGGGAGAAATTTTGGTAAACTTTATTATTTTCTATTAAATAATATCTTTTAAAACTAGCTCTCAAATCTGTGCACTCATCTCAGATTTAGTTTTTGTTTTTTTTCATTGTGGAATAATATCATAACACAAGATTAACCATTTTAACCATTTTAAAATAAACAATTCAGTGGCATTCAGCACATTCACAATCTTGTGCAACTATCACCGATACCTAGTTCCAGAACTTTCTTCACCCCAAAAGGAAACCTTGTACCCATTATGGGAGATGTTCCCATACTCCCCTCCTTCAGCCCCTGGCAACCACTAATCTGCTTTCTGTCTGAATGCATTTGCCTACTTTGAGTATCTCATATAAATGGAGTCCCACAATAGGCGGCCTTTGTGTCTGGCTTCACTTGGCATAATGTTTTCAAGGTTCATCTATGTCATGGCATGTATCAGTATTTCATTCCTTTTTATGGCTGAATAATGTTTCATTGTATGGCTATACCTAGATCCAGTTTTAAAATGTATTATAATATCAAAAGTATAACAATGTTATAGGAAATGTGGCAAAAAGAAGATCTTTTGATCTTACTATCCTAATATAGATAGCTATTATATTTAAGACTTTCTCTTATGAAGCTGTTTTTCTACAGTTTGATCATAGTGTGTATACAATTTAAATGCTTTTTTCCAATTATTACATGACACATTTTTCTATGTTGTAACATTATCTTTACACATAATGATGCTGGATTCTAGGTGTAACACTAAAGTACAGAAAGTGATGAGAGACTGTTTAATGAGTTAGTGGTAAAACAATGACAGGAACTTATATTTCTGGAAAATTCTTTCCTCCACATAAGATTAAACTTCTATAGACATTTTCTAAAACTATCAGTAATTGGAAATTACATGTGGTAGAAAAAGTGGTGAAAATAGCCTTAGTTTTTCTCAACTAAGGTCTTGTTCTCTCTCACTGACCATTGTTTCAAAACTAGAACCCTATAAAATTCAAAACTAAATGAATTCTTGGGTATTCACAATTGTAATGATAATAATGAAATATTACAGTGAAGTTAATGATTGGTTTTCTATCACAAATTGTATTTAACATATAAGCTCTTTCACAAAGCTACACAGAATTTAGGAGAAAAGATTACCTTCAAAATCATCCTTGAGAAAATCAGGATTTTTGGTGCTTATTTTACAGGTTGGACCTGAGTAGCCGGGATCACATATACACCTGGTTGCATTGACACAGCTGCCATGGCCGTTACACATCTCCTCGCACTGGGGACCGATGTAGACATTATCAATGGCCCACGTCACTGGCTGAGAGCCAGCAGGGTAAAATCCCTGGTACCATCTGAAACGCACAGATCTGGCAAAGAGATACAAATCTTTCAAAAACCAATCAACAGAACAATGTACCTTCAAAGTAAGCGCATCTGATCAATGAACAAGGGACAGTTACTGCCTGTGTACCACACTCCAGAAGTAGAAAACATGACTCGCCATTTCAGGAACAATCTTTCAATTTTTCTCTTTCCCTCTCTTCCACAGTTTTGATGGGATTTCCATTACTATAGTTACCAGAGCTCGAGTTATTTAAAAGTGTATCAATGCCCTGAGTGCATAGAGGTCTATGTCCACATCTCTTTCTTTTTTGTACCTTTTAATGCTGGATGGCATAGCGTTTCACACACAGTAGATGTTCAATAAATGTTTGCTGCATCTAATTTGTTGCGAAAGGTCTTATGAACTAAACTGAGTTTTTTTTTTTTTTTTTTTGGATTTTATCTTACTAGAAACAGAAAGCCCCAATGGATTATCTTAAGAGAAAAGGTGACAAAATCAGATTTACTTTCAGTTACATGTCTCTTATTTCTTAATTTCTTTTTAAATTAAAGATAATTTTCCTTTTGTAAATCAATTGTCCTATCATATTGTTGATGATAAGTTAGCTCCTTGGAAATAATCTACATACTGAGGTCAGCCTAGAAAAGTTTAATGTATTATATCATGTGTAAAATTCAGTTCAAAGAAGATGGATTTATGTTAGAGGAGCAGGCTATAGAGATGGCATATCCATTTATTTATTTATTTATTTTTTTTTGAGACAGAGTCTCACTCTTTTGCCCGGGCTAGAGTGAGTGCCGTGGCGTCAGCCTAGCTCACAGCAACCTCACACTCCTGGGCTCAAGCGATCCTTCTGCCTCAGCCTCCCAAGTAGCTGGGACT
>CAUYSK010010284.1:0-38594 GCA_963575035.1 Avahi laniger | reverse complement strand
TTATAGCAGCACAATTCACAATTGCAAAGATGTGGAAACAACCCAAGCGTCTATCAATACATGAGTGGATTAATAAAATGTAGTATATATATACCATGGAGTTCTATTCAGCTTTAAGAAACAATGGTGATATAGCACCTCTTGTATACTCCTGGATAGAGCTGGAATGCATTCTACTAAGTGAGGTATCCCAAGAATGGAAAGACAAGCACCACATGTACTCACCATCAAATTGGTATTAACGGATCAACACATAAGTGCACATATAAGAATAACATCTATTGGATATTGGGCAGGGGGGAGGGGATGGGTATATGCATACACAAAGAGTGCAATGCGCACCACCCGAAGGATGAACATATTTGAAACTCGGACTTAGGGGGGAAAGGGGGGCAAGGGCAACATACGTAACCTAAACATCTGTACCCCCATAATATGCTGAAATAAAAAAAAATTCCAAATGTAAAGGCTATTTTGTTTTATGTTAATTTCTAGTTTTTTTGTACTGTAATCAGAGTGCTTGAAACAGTTGTATGTATGAAACTGTGACATTTAAAAAAATCTAACATGTAGTTAATTCTTGTGAATGTTCCATGAGCACTTCAAAAGGTACACCCTCTATTATCAAGATGTAGAGATTAACATATATCCATAAGCTCTACCTGTTGATTGTTATTTATGTCTATTTCTTTGATCACTTGGTCTGACTTGTGGGTGATGTGTTTGAGTCTATTTTTAATTGGTTCCTATCCATGTCTCCTTGCATCTATTGTAATTTTTGCTTCATAAAGCTGGTTGCTGTGTTATGTGATGTACAATTATTCATAAATTTTATATTTTTGTGAATTGTCAATTTACCATTAATAATGCTCTTATCATTTGTTTTGGTTTGAATTCTACTTTGGTATCAGGATCATTTTCTTAATTTCTTTTCTTTCTGTTTGTCTGATATTTCTTTTTTTAACCACTTATTTTTAAACTTAATTTCTTAGATTTGGTTCTTATGTCCAAAATATAGTTAGGATTTGTGAGTTAAATTAGAATCCTTTTAAAATGAATATGTGAGTTAAACTGGTATACTTTTATTGCTATGACTAATGTTTGATTTTATAACTATTTCATTACATTTCCAATGTTTTCCCCTCTATAATATTTGCCTTCATCTTTAATTCTTTTAAAAAATTGGTATTTAGAAGTATTTTTTTCATTTTTTTCTAGTGTTTACTTATATTTTAATACCCTTAGTCCATTGTTTTACCATTTAATATTTTGTTATCTGGTTTATCAGTTTTTATCGATATCTTTTACCTACAACCTACCGCCTAAATGGCAATCAATTATTTTATTTCTCTTTCTTTCATTTTCTTCTTTTCCATAATATATAATATTGTAGGTCTGTCTTCTACCTTCATCTCTACCTTTAAGTCTCAGGTGTACATCAGTGGTTCTCAACTGGGGACAATCTGACCTCCCAGTGGATATTTGGCAATATCTGGAGACATTTTTGGTTGCAGAAGAGGATAGCACTGCTACTGGCATCTAGTGAATAAAGGTCAAGGATGCTGCTAAACATCCTATAATTCACAGGGCAGTTCCCACAACAAAACAATTATGCTGCTTAAAATGGCAATAGGTCCAAAGTTGAAACCCTGATAGACATACTGTTTTTTAAAGTGCTCACCATCAGACCTCTTGCTGACGTTTTCTTAGTCATCTCCTGGTTGGGTAAAGCTCATCCTCTGTAGATGGTATGTGTGCAAGAGTCCCTAAGTCTTGTATGTTTGATGTCCTCAAATGCTTGAGTCTATTTAAGCATGGAGTGTTGTTTTATAGTTTTCTTCCGTTGCATGGTTGCTTTTTTCTGGGGAGGAAGGGGCATTCACCTTAATTGATGTGTGTTGAAACTGATTGACTTTTTGTAATGCCTCTGTATGGATCTGTTAATTTTGTGATATCGGGTATATTATCAGAGTCCTAGTTTAAAGGTTCCCCTCTTATCAGATACTTTGGTGGATTTTTGTTCGGTGGTTGAAGAGGGTTTGTGAAGTGTGTGTTGGTTTCCTTTTGAGTTACAGAACCTTTAAGTTTTTCTTCTTTGTTTTTTTCCCCCATGTTCAAAGGGTACTTTTTTTTCTCTCCCAGAATCTATACATTTGAAGACTGAATCTTCAAATCTCGCATACTTTTAAGTCCTTCCCCTGTATCTGTGCTCTAATCTACCTGGATACTTCAGTAATTTTAAACTTAAAGTAGACTTAGTCTCTCCAGTGGTATATTTAGATCGAACCAAGACTCCTTCACTGACTTCCCTTTTCTGTCCTCCCTGAAGTTTTCCTTAGTTTTTCTTTGCATGCCAAAAACCCTGCTGTGGAACAGGGCTGGGGTAGGAACCTGAGAAACAGTGAATGGAGATTTGGTCATTTTTCTTTTTTTTAATTTAGTTATTTTGAAGCTTGGGCATTTTCTGTCTTTAAGTAATGCTGCAGGCATGGTTTGTGCAGACTTATCTTTCCCTTTTTATTATTCTGTATTGCTTCCTAGTGGGGAATACTTCTAGTGGGGAGATGGAAGATAGACAGCCACCACTCTGTTTGGATACCTGGAATTCCTAGAAGGTTTATCAGAATATGCATTAAAATACTGATTCTTAAAACACTTCTTGAGTTTTTAATTCAGTAGATCTGAAGTGGGGCTTAAGGATTCTGCATTTCTAACAAGTGCCCAGGTGATGTTTGATGCTGCTAATCTGGGGACCACACGCTGAAAACCACTTTTCTGGTGTAAAATCAGCCTCTTAGAAAACTAAAACAAGAAAAATTATTTCCCATTACACAGGGATATGCACCTGACCTAGGGAGAGATGATACTTAAGCTGATTGCCTCTATCTAACATGGCTTCAGAAAAAAAAAAGTATGGCCCATCAGATTATCTCAGGAATTTCAGCTGTGATGTTATGGCAGTACAAGATGAAGCCAAAGCTGAAATGGTAAGTAGAGGTGGAATCACGGTTATGAGACCATGAGGGTGATGAGGAGCTATCACAGCTCAAAGTTCAAGGGAACAGACATATGGAGACAAAGGAGAGAAGTGGTGGCTGAGACAAGTACATATATTTCAAAACAATATGACTATTATAAAGAAAATAAAAGAGGGTTACATGATTAAATGTGAAGTGGTAGAGATATAGGGCTGGGTGGTGCAGCAGACAGCTTGAGATTCATGTAAATAAAAAGGCTTCTTTGAGGAAGTGATATTTGAGCTGAGTACCCAGTATTGAACAGAAGTCAGCCATGCAAAAATCAAGGAATTAACAAAATGTGGTATATGTATACCATGGAATATCATGGAATTCAGCCATGAAGAAGGATGACTTAATGCCTTTGCAACAATTTGGATGGAACTGGAGACGATTATCTTAAATGAAGTATCTCAAGAATGGAAAAACAAACACCACATGTGCTCATTAAATTGGAACTGATGAGAACACATGTGCATAGGAGGAAGTAAATCTCAAAGGAAATCAAGCAGAGAGGATAAGCAAAAACCTGCCTAACGGGTACAATGAACATTATCTGGGTGATGGGCACACTTTTAACCCTGACTCGAGCATTACAAAAGCAATCCATGTAACCAAAAACATTTGTGCCTCCATCATACTCTGAAATTAAAAAAAAAAAAGAATCAAGGGAAGAGATTTCCAGAGGGAATACCAAGTGTGTATGTCCTGAAGTGGGAATGGAAATAACAAAAATGGCAGCTTTGAATCTACACCTTCGTAGATCTATGACTAAAGGCCCGACACCTCTTTTTCGTTGACTGAAAAACACCGGTGTAGGACGCCTAATGGATTGGTTTGGTTCATGTGCTCATCATTAAATTAATTATGGCCAGAAGACAGGGTCTATAATCTAAAGAAGAGAGAAAGCATAGAAACGGCTGCTGGGGATATGTTGGGAGCCAGGTAGCCATCCATGTGTATTCCTTGTGATTTTGCAACCTTTGTGCCACAATTGCAACCACCTTTAATATTCCCAATTTACAAAGTATGAAAAACATAGAACCAGCACATTAAGAACTCCAGGGTATAAAAGGGGAGCATGGCAAGCAATCTGCAGTACCACATCCTGTGTCTTAGTCTGCTTGTGCTGCCACAGCAGAATACCTGAGACTGGGTAACTTATAAGAACAAATTTGTTTTCTCACAGTTCTGGAGGCTGGGAAGTCCAAGATCAAGTTCGGTTGTCTGGCAAGTGCTGCATCCTCTGAAGGGAATGAAGGCTACATCCTCGCAAGGTGGAAGGGCTGTGCTGCATGGACTTTCTTTTATACAGGCTTTAATCCCATTCACAAGGGAGGAGCCCTCATGAAGAGGCCTAATCACCTGTTGAAGGCTTCGCCTCTTAATACCATCATATTGGCAACACCTGAATTTTGGAGGGGCTGCATTCAAACCATAGCATCCTGTTTTCTGGAAAAGCACAGATTCCTTGATGAGGTAACCTGGCCACCATCAATTTTGTTCTTTGGAAGAATTTCTCTTGTCCATTATCTTTGATGGCTAATAAAGAGTACTCAAAAGGGCTTTTCTATTAGGGGCCATCCTCCTTCATGGTTGGCATAACTGTAGAAACCCAGAGGTTACCAGAAAAGAGGTAAAAGTTATAGACTGTAAAATGTGGTCCCAGCTGAGCCAGTGGTTAGCCTAAGGACTGAGAGAAGATATCAGCTGTGCTTAATTTACCCCCGACCTAGGGCTCAGTCCTATTAAGTCAAAGCTTGGTTTACTTAGGCAAACAATATGTCTCTAATAGTCTGTGGAAGATCATAGCAGTTGAAATCTGTGATACAATAAAGAAGAGAATACACACATTTCTTAAATATTCACGACTTTGCCATTATGGATTTACTATTCATGAACATTTTTCTCTTTCATTCTCATTATAGATTATACCTGGTGACCCAAAAATAAATAAAACAAAAAAACCAAACACCTGTGTAAAGGGAACTTTTTTTCTAACCAAGCTTAATCAATCCTTCACTTACCATTCTAGGGGGAAAACATGACCAACTCAGGATTCTATAAAAAGGAAGAGAGAAAATAATCTATAGAATTTGATTCTAATAAGGATCTAATAGAGATATATTTCTGGATGTTTTGTAAATAATATATAATGTTAAATATATATATACATAAAGTTAATATAGTAATCCATACTAATAAATCAGTAGTATGTCTCAGATGCCTAAAAATGTTTTCTTTCCAGGTGGCTATTTTATTTAGATGGTGGTCAGTAACTCCTATCTGTACACATTCTTATTATCTTTCCCTTGTCCAGTGATTTTCAAAATTTTTAGATATTTTTGTACCAAAATGCTACATGAACTCCAAATAAAGCCAATAAAGACATATTTTATTAGTATATTTTATATTTATAAATATTTTAAATTCAAATTTATAACGTGAAGCTAATCAGTAAACATTTCGAGTTAATGTATTGGTCATCTCCAGTGTGTGTTCATATAACACATTTGAATGTGCCTATTTTCTTTTTAATTCAAGTTTTAAAATGGTTTGAAATAAAAGAAGAGATTAGAGTACTTCATGGAACTTGTAAAGCACCTTTGAGAAATAAACATCATTTGAAAGTCACTGCCTATTTCAGTTAGTACGTTTCTGTCAAGCAGGGTCTATCCTGGTTTAACTTCCTTACCATAAGAAACATTGTCTTCCTGTAGTTCCTTTAAATGCCAACTATTTCCACAGCTATTAACTCACTCATAGAAATTTTTCTGGTTAGGTATGTGACTCCAGAAGCCATCAATGGTTACATGTCTAATAGATACCCAGGAAACAATGATCATAAGTTCTGCCATATTTCCCTCTGAGACACACTTCTTGGAAATTTGCCAGCATGGAAATTGCTGTTGTCAATTTACCATCTCTGTGATCCTGTTAAATGTTAATTTATAAGGGAGTATATTCCATAACCTATGTGAACAAACCCACATATCTATATTTATATGGGAAACTGGAACTCTGGGTAGTAAGTGAGTGTAAGGAGACAGTTGAACAACCATTGAGAGAATGAAAAAACAAAACACGAATAGCCTCCTAATTCCAAAAGACTTGGCCACTGCTTGGGCAAACATATTAGACAACTAAATACTTGGAATGTTTTTACTGTGTGATCTTTTTTCCCCAGAAGTGGGTGATTATAAAACTTGATTAATAAAATACAATAAAATACACATGTTTTGAGACTGGCATAGGTATCAGAACACCAGGATTAAGTCCAAATTAGCTCTGTGACCTTGGTAAACCAGGTAATGTCTAAGAGCACCCCTCTTCATTCACATAACAAAAAAGTTTACCAATCTGTGGGGCTCACTCGGAATCATTTGAGATGATTTTTAAAGATGCTGATTCCTGAGCCCCATCCCACACCAAACAAACCAGAATTTCTGGAGCTGAAGCCACAGTTTGGTATTTGATATTTTTTTCCCTAGGTGATTTGATGTACATACTGCGCTGGGAATCTTTGCTCTGGATAGAATCTAGTTGACCTCTAAAGCCCTCTTCATTAAGTCTCTTCTAATACTCTAGCTCGGTGTTTCTCAAACTCTAGCGTGCATTCGAATCACCTGCGGGGGCTTGTTAATAATCAAATACAGGCGTTGGGTCCCATACCCCACAATTTGCATACCTGACAAGTTCCCAGGTGATCCCAATGCTGCTGGTCTGGGGATCGAATGTTACAAATTACTGTTCTGGCCCTGAGCTCACTCAGGCCTATTTCATTAGATGTAAGTGGGCACACGTGCATTCTACTTAGAAATTCTTTGGCTTATAAGCAACCTTTGGGATTATCTCCTAAACTCTTCATATTACAGCTGAAATGAACCGAGACACAGAGAATTGGAACAATTGACAAGGTTGGAACAATTAAACATTGGGTGGCTTGCAGAGTCACATTCCCTGATTACCAGTTCTGTATCCTTTCCAATGCTTAGGAGTGGGGAAAGAAAGAGTTTTTGCTCCCTAAAGAATTCAGGAATGACAATCTTACTGATAAATAATAAGTTAATGGTAGCTATCATTTAATGAGTACCTAGTAGATGTCAGACACTGTGCTTTAGATACGTCATCATAGTTGACACTAAAACATTCTGAGGCCTTGTATTAATCTACTTAATCTTCCCAACAACTCTGATGTGAGTAATATTAACATCCCTACCTAAGAGAAGAAAAACTGAAGTGGAGGAAGTTAAATGAGTGGCCCAAAGTCACAGATTCAAACTCAGGCACTCCACCAACATTCTTCCTCTCTCTCATTTGATCCTCCTAACAACCTCACGAGATCATTATTATTACCTCTCATTTTGCAGATAAGCACACAGGGACACAAAGTGCACAAGTTGCTGCTAATAACTTACTTGCTCATAAAGTCGTGAAGATGGTGGTTGGAGCCAGGGCTAATTTCAGAATCCTGGCTTTTTCCACTAGGCCAGCTCCTCAATCTGTACACACATCCATCAGGGTTATTGTCAGGCAGATTATGCCAAACACCTGGAATCAGGCAAGCTGGACCAGTCGGCTTATCTTTGAGCAGAAGAGCTAATATCTCACCTTTCCATTTTCCAGCAGTCATTACACTAGAAAGTGGAGTGAACAGAGCATTGTGGGTAAATTCTTTTCCTCCTCCTATTCATTAGCTTTGCTCAGACACATCTTTCCCAGACACATCTCCTCCTGTTCATCTTCCATTGATGCAGCTGGAGGGGGAGTCACATTGACTCGATGACTTTGCTTTGCAAAGGTTTTTCTCCTTTCCTAATTACAACGGGCCTCCGTTGTTCACCAGCAGTACATATTTATTAAATGGCGACTGTATTCCTGGCACTGTGCTCAACATTACTGAGATAGAAAATGCTAAAACCTTGCCCATACCATCTTCACAGTCTTGTTTTCTGGTTGGGAAACAAAGAGAAATTAATAAACAGAACTAAGTAGGACAATAAAAACGACTACAGAGTGAGATAATCTATTAGAAAGTATCAGGTTTCCAGCGTAGAACATGGGTGCAAAGGAGTTTGAGAACTGAAAGATGACACGGTTGGAGTTATCTGAAAAGGCTTCATAAAGTTTCCAGAAATTGATGAAAGAGCTGAAATAGGTGATGTCAGTAATTATAACCTTTGAAAAAGAAAGCATACAAGGAGGGGCAGGGGAAGAGGTCATTTGGGAAGAGAAAACAGGAGCATTGTGGGTAGATGTGGGCTAAGGCGGACACTTCCATGTAGGCACTAAGTAGGAGACACTTACACAAGAAAAAATATTAACATAATAGGATGTGTGGCCCCGTATCTTACTACCGTTCCATGGTGAGACGTGCTTGATGTTTTTACAGCAGAAGTTTAAGAAGGGTTTCACAAGCAGGAGAAAAACAGTCTGAACTCGGGCCGTCACTGCTTGTCAGGAGACGATGTTTTCTGTGTCTCTTGCATTTCTGCACATCTTGTAAAGTGACATATTGACTGCCTTTTGTTCAAACTATCTTTTTAAGGATGTTTATGTAGCAAACAGCCTTGGAAAATATAGTGTGTCCCTCTGGAGCAAAAGGCAGACTTGATTAAAGCCTTGGAAGGTAAAGAGGGTATTTCCCTCCAGAGCAGAAGGTAAACAAGCTCATTCCCATTATAAAAGATGGGGTTCCCAAAGCTCTGGGTGTCTCTCCAGGAATGCAATCCACTGCAGGGTGAAGATAGCATCTGCCTCTTTTCATATCACCACATAGGAATTAAGTCTATGAAGGCTATTAAGGGAACTAGACCAAATGCTATTACTCTGACTAATGCTATTGCTGTAACAAACTGTCCTTTGTCTCTAATTTAGTGGCCCCGTGTTTTCTGCCAGCACCCATGAAAATGCAGCAAGCTCACTTGTTAGTCTGTAAGTAAAGCAAAATTTCAGATCCTTCACAGTTATAGAGGTTTGCGTCTATATAATCACGAAAGCAGGGAAATTCACAGCCACTATGGTCACAACTGAGACAAATTGTTAGAACATTGGCAGATTACTGGGGAGAAAGGGGCCCAAGGCATATGATGCCGTGAAGGAAGAAGGGTAGCAGCTGGGCCATCTATGGCTCAGCCCTTCCTGCAGCCTTATGCAAACCTCAGATCCATTTGAGGTTGGCAATAATATGTCTCAGAGTCTTTGGCTGTAGGATTTGGCAGCTATAAGGAGATTAGCCCCTTTGGAACGATTTCCCTAAGAAAGACAAAATTCCATGGAAAACCATAGATAAGGCAGTGAATATGCAGAATGGGGTTCAGTGCTGGTGAAGATGATCCTTTGGAGAATGAGGAACCATCCCAAAGAAATTTATATAAATTCTTGAGATCAGCCCCATTGTTCTAGAAAACTCTCTTATTCCATACGTTGGAAGAAGGCAAGAATATACGAGGTTTTACCATGACAATGAGGCAGCAAAGTGCCTCCTTTTTAAGGTGGACTCCTTAAAAAAAAATGTAACTGGGCATAAGAATAGACATAGAAATCAATGGAATGAATGAAAAGTCCAGAAATAGACTCTTACCCTTACGGTCAGTTGATTTTCAACACAGATACCAAGACAAGTCAATAAAGGAAAGGTCAGACTTTTCAACAAGTGCTGGGACAACAGGTATCTACCTGGAAAAGAATGGAGTTGGGCCTTTTCCTTACCCATAAACAAAAATTAACCCCAAATGGATTATAGATTGAAATGTAAGAGCTAGAATTTTGAAACTAAAATGAAACCAGAGAAGTAAATTTTTGTGACCTTGGCTTTGGCAAAGACTTCTTAGATATGATATCAAAATCAAAAGCAGAAAAAAGAAGATGAATTGGATTTCATCAAAATTAAAATTGTTTGTGCTTCAAAGGATACCATCAAGAAAATGAAAATACAGCTCATATAAAGGGACAAAATATCTGTAAATCATATATCAGATAAAGGAATTGCATCTAGAATATATACGGAATATCTACAACTTAATAATAAAACATCAGTACTTCGATTAAAAATTGGGCAAAGGGTATGAATAGATATATCTCCAAAGAAGATATATAAGCTCATAAATAGGAACATGAAATTATGCTCAATAGCATTACGTGGAAAATGTAAAACAAAACCACAATGAGATACCACTTTGTACCCTCTTGGATGTCTGTAATCAAAATGACAGATGATAACAAGGGTTGGTGAGGACATGGAGAAATTACAACCTTCATACATGGCTGATGGGGACGTAAAATAATGCAGATGATTTGGAAAACAGTTTGGGAGCTCCTGCGAAAGTTAAACATTAAGTTACCATATGACCTAGCAACTCCATAGCTAGCTGTATAGCTGTCATAGTCTGTTCATGCTGCTGTAACAAAATACCATAGACTGGATAATTTATAAAGAATAGAAGTTTTTTTCTTACAGTTCTGGAGGCTGGGAAGTCCAAGGTTATGGCACTGGCATGTGTAGTCTGGTGAAGGTTATTTTCTCTGTGAAGATGGAGCCTTGTTGCTGTGTCCTCACATGACGGAAGTCAATGGGACAAATGTGTCCTCACATGGCGGAAGGAACAAAAGGGTAAAAAAGGGGCTGAATGCTGTATGATGCCTCTTTTGTAAAGACCTTCATCCCATTCACAAGGGCATCAACGTACTCACTTTCTAAAGGCCCCACCTCTTAATATTGTCATGAGGGGGATTAAGTTTCAGCACATGAATATTAGGGGACATTCAGACCATAGCAATACCCAGGAGAACCGAAAACACACGTCCACGCAAAAACTTGCACACAAATGTTCACAGCAGCCTTATTCATAGTAGCTAAAAAGTAGAAATAACTGAAATGTCCATCACCTGATGAATGGATCAACAAAATGTGGTATTTACATGATGGAACATTTGGCCATAAAGAGAAATGAAGCACTGAAACGTGATTTAACATAGATGAATCTTGCCAGGGCATGGGGGGAGTGAGGAACTGGGAGTCACTGATAACAAGCACATGGTTTCCTTTTGGGGCGATGGAAATATCCTGGAATTAGATGGTAGTGATGGATGTACAACATTGTGAACATACTAAAAACCACTGAATCGTACACTTTAAAATGGTGAATTTTATGTTGTGTGAATTATATCTTGATAATAAAAAATTGCAAAAAAAAAAATACATGGATAAACCTTGAAATCATTATGCTACGTGAAAGAAGCCAGATTCAAAATGCCACATATTGTGTAATTCTGTTTATATGAAATGTCCAGAATAGGCAAATCCACAGAGACAAGGTAGATGAGTGGTTGCCAGGGGCTGGGTGCCTATGGTAGTGACTGCTAGTGTGTGTGAAGGTTCTTTATGAGGATGAAAAAAATGTTTCATAGCTGATTGTGGTGATGATTGTACAATTCTGTGAATATATGAAAAATCATTGAATGTATACTTTAAAAAGGTAAATTTTATGACATGTTAATTGTATCTCAGTATAATTGTTATAAAAAGGACAACAGTTATACCTAAGTAAGAAATAGAAAGTTATGCAGTACCCATAAATAATAAAATTGTTTAATAAATCTGTATATCTTATTATTTACCAAAGAAAAGTTGCTATTGTGCAAATCAAACCCAAGTTCACCAAAACATGCAAACTCTGTGGTTCTAGTCAGAAAGTAAGGTGGCTATGGCTATTAAGTCAAAGGGTTCCCCAAACTGAAATAGATGGGCTTTGGATGGGTTAGAGAAATTGAAGTTTCATTTGGTTGAAATCCAAGTCACCATCTTACTCAGTCCTATGGAGGCAGGGGGAACCTGAATTCAGCTCATGGATTTTGAGCAAGTTGGTGGGAAAAAAAAAACAGAAAAACAAAAAACTAATATGACCTTATTGGTGGAGCCCTTTGGGCTGATTCAACATACTGTTATTATTGTTTCTATACTTAAATGTGCAGGAGGAATTTATGTGTTATGTCATTTTACTTCTCTGACCATAAATGCCAGAGGGGATTATTCCAATCAGGAAGAGTTGCGTGTACGGAGGTATCTGTACTTTTGGGGGTCCCTTAACTCTAGAATCCACTTTGAACTATTAATATAAGTCTCTGTGACTTATGATTTTTACCCATTGGACCCTCTGGCAGAGGGGGCCAGCCTCCATCTGGAGGTGTCTCTGTAGAGTTTGGACTCCTTGCCTTTCCATTGAAAAGGTTGCTTTTGGGCTCTTGCAGAAACTGAATCCTTAGCTCATAGAGGTTTTAATACTCTACAGACTAATATTTCTATTTGGGATGGATCAATTCATACTCACTGCTGACGAGGTGAGACGGGACCAACAAGATTTTCTTTTCCATTAAAAATGGTATATTCAAAAACATAGGTGGCTCCAGCAGTATCTCAGTTTTACACAGAAAAGTGCCAGCTATTCAGTTTGGAGGGAACTCCACTCCTTACTCCACTGCCTGTAGCAAAGACACTGGATCAACTGGATCTCAACTCACAGAGATTCTCCTAAATGCTTGGGCCTGATTAACTGATGATTTAGTGATGCTAAAACCTGGTGGTGTCCACAGTCTCTCCATGCAGTGGGCAGAAGACAAGGTTGTTCTCACAGCTCTGGCCAATACCCACCTTTAGGCACTTTGTTATATTTTTTCTTTACCAATTCTTGAGTTGCTTCCAGTGGTCTAGCTATTTGGTCTTCTACTTAGAACACCAGAGACTGGCAGATTAAAGATACTCTTTGGAGCACACTGAAAGCAGTGTTTGGGACTGCTGATGGAACCAAATCTGTCACTGATGCAGATGCCCATGGTGAGGGCCTGTTCTCTGATGAGACCCATTTTAATTAGGCTGTTCATGGAGCTCATACTGTACAAACTCACACATGGATGCCTGGGTCCCTCGTCAGGCTGAATGTGGCCAGACATCGACCATCACAGAGTGGGCACAGAGGACTCCATGTTGCTGACGCTGGCCACACCACTGTGGCCTCAGAAACTGATCATATTTTCAGATCATTTTCAGATTGGAAATGTGGGGCAGTGATGTATATACTGCAACAACTACTCAACAACAGGCTGATAGTAGAGATATTTGATGACCCTTCCACATTCCTTGTGATCCGCAGGTACCTGCCATTATTAAGCTTGGAATGGCCTCCTCAAAAATAAACTCAAATAGATTTCTGACTCTACCTCTATTAACTGCCCACACCCTAGGGAGGCAGTTTGGCCACTGAATTCAGCTGTCTCCAAAGACCGATTATCTTTTCTCAACTGCTGCCTAGGCAATGATCAGGACAAACGGAGTAGGAAGTTACAGAGACCTATTTTGAAAATTTGGTATTCCCCCCTAATCATTCTCAGGAGAGATGTTTTTCTCTTTTCCCTAAGGACAACCCCAAGCCAGTCCAGTGGACACACCCTCTGAGTGATGGAGCATCCAATGGGTGTCCTAGGAGACTCAGACTAAATTCTGGTTCAGCCCTTTTATGGCCCAAGATCATAAAGATAATAACCCTTGGTTGGATGTACTGCTTGCAGAGTCTCCCATGAAGGCTCATGTGGGCCAAAGTTGGGAGCTAAAATGAATGTCTGTAAAATTTATAAAAATTCCTTTTCCCCTCTTGTATTAGGGCCTCTTGGAAGTTCTGAGTGTGTGTAGGAGATGGGCTCCATATTGAGGCAGTGGGATGAAAACGTCTCAGCACCTAGGAAGGGAAAACTTAGGCCCTTGGAGGGATGGCAGGGGTGAGTGGTGGTGGATATTAATGATCTATACTTCTCAGGGTTGCCCCTAGATCCTTCATCATAAATACAAACACCCTGTTGTGGCTCTCCCTAACTATTACAAATCTCCTAAATTTAACTGAAGGCTAGGCCTGTCATTCCTGACCAGACAGCTTTGACCATGATTTGGTCACCTTTCTTCTTAAACTTATTGACAAGTCCATCAGAAACAGCAGGAAGTGGCCCTGGTTTCTAGCTGCCATCACCTTCTGATATTGTCCCCACCCCATTCTCAGTCATCCCATGGGGCAGATGAATGCCACCCAATGTGTGGTATGGATAAACATGACAGATTGGACTGACTGCCCTTTGGAAGTCCCTCCAAAAACAATTACTCAAACTGAACTGGAAAATCTAAGTAAAGACCTGCTATCTGACTAGGAGGCCATGCTGGAGGTGCTGTTGAGTCTTGGCCAACAGACTGATGTAGGTTCCACTCGGCAGGCCATGAAATTGTAAACTTTTTCTAGTAGGACCATGTGTGCTCTCAGGGTTACTCCTTGGGAGAAAGTCAGATGTTTATCAACTTGCCTCCCTCCAAAAAACATGGTGTCTTGCACGTTATAGGTGATCATAAGAGACCTTCAAGTGTATTAAGAAAATGCCTACAAATGTTTTGTAGCCCTCAGATAACTGTAAGATCTCTCCAAATAGGGCTACCTTTGGATATTTGGAGGAAATTCCTGGAGGCATAACTGATGCATTATTTACACTCACTCTGTAGATAGTTGTCCATATGATGAACATTATCCATACAATAAGTGTCATCTAATTAGAAAAATTGGTATAAAATTTGTCTCTGATATTACCTGAAGTCATTCATGATACCAGCTTTACCCTAGAAAGCATTCTGTTTATCCCCAATGCGGAAGGAGCTGTTGTAGATGAAAAAATGCTCCAGGCTTCCTCCTTATTGGCAAAGACACAGAGTCTATACAAATGCTAACGAATCCTGCTGTGCCTGAGTTAACTGTCTAATCAAGTGGAAAAGTCAACACAGAACTTGACTTTCTAAAGTCAAGTTCAACTGGCTGGGTCAGGGAACCTGGGAGGCATGGCTGAGGTCACTGCTGTAGGCTGGCCTCATTCTGAAGCTTGGAGTTCTGCGGATGGTCACTTTTATCAAATACCACAAGAGACCAATTGAAGGGATTTGGTCCTAGCCTCTGCTGGTCAGATTAATCAAAGTAAGCACTGGAGTGGCATACTCACGGGAGACTTTGCCACAAGCAGGATGACCTAGAGATGAGAGGTGGATATTGTCAGGGGCCAATTCTCCACGGTCTCTTGTATTTCTGTACAACTTGTGAAGCAAGACATTGACTTCCCCTTGTTCTAGACTTGCATAGCAAATATTCTTGGAAGGTTGAGAGGAGTGTTTCCCTCTACAGCAAAGGACGGATTTACTTACAGCCTGGAAAGGTAGAGTTACTGTCTCCCTCTAGAGCAAAGGGCAGGCATGCTTTCTGACCATAAGAGATTCCAGTTCCCTAAGCTCAGGATTCCTCTCTTGGAATGGAATCTACTGCATGCGATGGATTCATATGGTCCTCTTTGTGTTAGTGTGTTGAGGAACCAGGGTAAATGCTAATACTCTGGCACATGCTGTTGCTGTGAGTAATAAATATCTTTTGTCTGTGACATAGGAGTCTCGTGTTTTCCATTAGCATCCATGAAACCATGGCAGGCCAACTTGTTAGCTTGCAAGTAGAGTAAAATTCCACAGTTCTTGATACTGTTCAGAGCAGTTACATAACAATACTAGAAATAACACCACTCATACTAAAGACTGTGTAAGATGCTGAGGCCTTAGCAGGTATCTCTCTTGCTGGGGGTGGGGGAAGAAAAAGGATATTTGGGGACAATGTACAGTGAATCCATAGGGAAAAATGAAATTTCACTGTCTACGTTAAGCTGGCACTAAGGAGACTGACATTAGGTGACAATAGGGAACTCATGAAGATCCTTATGTCAGAAAAAATATGATGAAAGCAGTTTGTTAGGTACTTTAATCTGATAGTGTCTTGTAAAATGGATTGTGAGTCAATAACATAAATTCAAGCTGGCTGACATTTTAAACACCTACTAGGTACCAAGCCACTATACCGGGCTCTGCAAACGATGCAACGATGAACAAGATGAGAAAAAAGAAACAGCTAATAATTTGGTTGGAAAAAAATTTGTATAAAATCATGATACCTGTTTGAATAAAGTAAGTGAAACAAATTGTATAAATTCTATATAAATAAAGAAGTGATTAGAAATTTTAGAGGAAGAAAGTTAGGTGTGTTTGCTTTGCTTTTAGCATGGCTTCCTGTGTGTAAGGTCCATATCTCTGGCTAGTCTGCAAGTATCAAATGGAAAGTTAATGGGTGAGCCTCTCCTTCCAGAAGATCAAAGCAGAGACCTGAGAGAATATTCATTACGGGATCCAGTAAACATTACCAAGCCTTCACGGCACTGATCTGGATTCACCCACCTTAGGTTTGAGAGCAGGGATGGCTCACCATTTGTTGAGTAAAACTGTTGGACATGGAGAGAAAACAGAAGATGATGGATTTAAGGAAAAGAGGAGATATATAAAGAAAAACATCCTTCATCTTATTATGTTTGGATCTACTTCTGTGCTTAAAGTTATAGAGAGACTCAGACACTAGATTCCTGCTTATGTCTCTGAGATTGCTCATAGCACACAAAGGTATCTCAGAATAATTTCTTCAGTAGCATACGCCATGATGGTTTTTCTCCTCAAGAACTTGGACATGTGGGATGTGTAAAGTAAGCCTGTGATAAAGTGACTTTTTAAAAAAGTTTATACTTATGAATAAAGCACTTAATGAGGTGGCTTTATCTGCTAGAAACTGTTAAGCTCACAATTTATAGTTTTACTTTAGCAATAAAGTCCTTTGGGACCACTTACAGGGTGGGTGTGAGGATAAACCGGAGTCAATATATGTGAAAATCACTTGGTCAACAGTGAAATAGTGGACAAATTTAAGAACTCATTTACTTATTCATTCCAAGTCTTGCTCTAGAAAGAAGTGAAGGCCTATTATTTATATCTCTATTAGTAGCTGATCATCTACATTTTGGCTGGGAGCAAAGCAACTCAGATACCATCTTTAAACATTTATTCTAACTATTCTCTCTCTTCCCAGAGTCCCACCCTGGAAAACTCCTACTTTCAGAGTACAGGTGTGCCTTTGGGAAGACTCAAAAAATACATACTATACACACACACACACACATATATGTATATAACATACATATAATGCTACTTTTTTCTGATAATATATTTATGCCTCACCATATTTAGAAAGGTGAAGCAGCTGGAAAAATGAAAAAAACCTTCAGAAATAATCATTGTTGACATTATTATACATTCTTCATCTTTTTTCTAAAAATCACACATATTGTTTGAGAGCCTGCTTTTTAAAATTTTTTCACTTGACTATTTATTATGAGCATTTTCTCACATTTACAAAATTCCTCTGAATCATACTTTTAAAATTATAAATTAATGGATAGTGGTTCCATTGGTGATAACCTCTTTGATTTATTTAATTATCAGTGTTTGTTTAGGTAGTTTAAAATTTTTCACTAAATGAGTTAAATATACACCTACCACTTGATATAGCCATTCTCCTGCTTAGATGTTTACCAAATACAACGGAAACATTTGCCTATACAAAATCTTACATATGAATATTTATAGAAGCTTTATTTGTAATACCCCAAACTGAAAATGACCCACATGTCCATCAGCCGGTGAATGAACAAATTGTGGCGTATCTTTACAATGCAATACTACTTACAAAGAAACAAACTATAGGTACATACACATGGATGAATCTCAAAATCACAGACAAAATCCAGACACAAAATAACATGTGCTATATGATTTCATTTATGTAAAATTCTACAGAATAGCAGTTGCCTATGGATCAAGGTGGAGGGAGGTATGATTCCAATGGGCTACGAGAAAACTTTTGGAGATGATGGAAATGTTTGGTATCTTGATATTTCTGATGGTTTCATGAGTGGAAACATAAATTAAAATTCATTCAATTTGGTATGAATCAATGTGTTGATATGTGATGATGATTAACCAAATTCATTAATCTATTTTTACAACACTCTGCTTCTTTGAAAATATTCCTAGAAGCAATACTCCTAGGAAAAATGAACTTTGTAGGACTTTGGGCATATATTATAAAACTGCCCTTCAAATACATTTTACTATTTAGAGTCCCATGGGCAGTATAAGTGTATACTTGTTTTCTAGCAATAGGGAATCATTTTATACCAGGATGAGTTAAACTCACTTTGTAACCTTTATAATTCCTTCCTGGATAAATCAGCGGGCAGAGCAGAACCAATTCATTCCTAAATTGGACAGTGTCTGGTTCTAGCAATTCGTGTTTAGGGGATCAAAGACAAGAGAAATAATTCACATGCAGGACTATCTGTTATTTAACATTGGTTGGAACCAACCAAATAGAATCTTCTTTGAATTATCTAAGTTGTTATCTAACTCAAACTGCCCAATCTCATGGGTAGGACAGGGACTTGAAACGCATCCCATAGCCCGGGAAGCTGGCCATGGAGATCAAGGCAGGAATTTCATTTGCACTGGGTCATAGCACGATGCTGAGAATCAGAATCTGGGCTCAGAGCCCAGCAGATCCCTGCAGGCTGTGAAAGCCTAGCTAGCCCCCTCCATTGCTGACCTCTCTGATATCACCAAAGTATTGGGGGCACTCAGCCCACACCTCTCAGCCCTGCAGCAGCGATCTGATTTTTTGTTCCTGCAGAAGACACTGTACTGAAATTGCAAGGGATTTTGGCCTAGGTCCAGTTGCTTGCTGCACAAAGATCCAATTATTTAGACAATGAGGACTGCCAAGGAAGAAAGTAATTTTTCATTACGAAAGACGTCTGTCGGGATAACAGGAATCAGGTCTCAAATCTATTCCCCAGCTAACAGAGATCATGGGCATTTTCCGGAGGGGCCGCATGCACTGGGGCGGGTCGTGGTGTAACTCTCAAGGGGCTGGGTGCACTGGGGGAGGGTGGTGGCAGATGGTGAGTCCTGGCGCCAGAAAGACTGCCCAGGGGTCTTCAGAATCTCAGCTCCTTTGTCTTCCAGAAATATTGTCATTTCTGGGAAACAACTCAGAAAAGTCATCAAACCTTACTGGCCTGAGAATCGAAAGCATGAGAGGGAGAGGATTATAAAAAACATACAGGGATCATTGAAATTTGATTACAACCCTTGTTAAAATAATTTACTGTGTGATTTAGTGGAAGGAGCACAGGTGTTGGAGCTGGCTTCAAATATGTGATTTTGTACAAATTACTTCGTTTCTCTGAGGCTGATTGGGGCAGTAAAATTTATCTTGCAAGGTTTTTGTGAGGATTTAATGAAAGAGTATATGTAAAAATTTGCCACAATGCTTGGTAAAATGTTAGGTAAATATTAGCTCCCTTCCCAATAAAAAAAAAAAAAGGCACATGTGTAAGTCTTGTCTCCCAAAATAGATTGTTGCTGTATTTTATGCTAATCTAATCTGTAGTCGGAAGGAAAATATGACATCTATGGAAATTTTTTATAAAATATGGAGTGCAGTCCATATGTGAAACGCCATTGTTATCTTTCCTTTCACACCTTAGAACACCTGGATCAAAGTTATCTCCCCAGAAACAAACAAAAAGCCTGTAGTGGCTGATCGATAGTGTGAAATGAGCAAGTTCTCAAACACTTCAACTGATGCCAGGATGCCAAACTACTATATTTTATAAAAAAGAAAAGCCCTGGGCTAACTATGTCCACTGGATAATTACTGTTTGCTAGTTTCTGCTGATGGCTGTGGTTTGGAGTCATTGTAAAAATCCTGGAATGGAGCCAGGCAGTTTTATTTAAGGAAGGAACATTGTTGGATGAAATATATTCACGAAAGCAGTAATGGCTACGATTTCTAACAAAGGGGAGACTTCAAGAAAACCAGGCTCACAAAAAAGAATTTTCTTACCCCTGATAACAAGGTCCATGTTGATAGCAACTGTGAATTTGGAACAGCTGACCTGCTGTTAACAAAATGCTTACACGGACTGCAAAAGCTGGGAAGAAAAACAGATCGCCTTGTTTCCTAAGGAGTAATGAACATGCCGACACACTCACTCCCAACCTTATGACAGCTTGGGAAATCTCTGAAGTTCCCTTGTATTTTGGGAAAGTGGGAAGGCAAAAAAGTAAAAGAAAAAAAAGACAAAAAAGCAAAAAAGTCTTGGGAAACCATCCAAGTTTTAAAAACATCTTCTCTCTTCATAGCCCTCCTGCTGTGATTTCAACTCTCTGCAAAGAAGGACAATCAATAGTTATTTTTAGATATTTAACACACCATGAGATTGGTAATTAACGAAGGCAATGTTTCTGAGACTAGTTTCTATAAAATATGATAGGAACATTTGCATGAGGGTTCTTCCCTCCCCAAAGCAAACGTTTGTTAGATCACTGCACACCTTAATCCCTGCTATCCACGCACAAAGGTGGTGTTTATTTCTCTTGCTCTAAATTGTTTCTCTACCTTGTGCCCAACTCAGTATGATAGAATGAGAAAGGACCAGAAAACCTGGACGAGTGGAGTGTCTGAGAGAAGGCAGTGCAAGATCATCGCCTTCCTCTTTTGGAATAAAAAAAAATGCAAAAGATGAAGTAAAGCATAAAAGACTAAGAAATACATAGAGAAAAAAAGAGATAATAGTTGGGAAGCTGTTTTGATAGAAGGGAAAGAAAAATAAGATCATGTTATGGGCCATTACATTTAGGGACAGAAAAAGGGAGCTCTCAAGCAAGTCAGTTATGCTTATTTTATTCTAAACAAGCATTTAGGAAATAGCAAAGATGATTATCCCGTGTTTAATAAGCAACAAGCTGATTTCTAGTTTCCATCCTTTTTGAAAATGCAGTCTGTTAAAATGGTTTTTTTTTTCCCCGCTGAGAGTGGGAGGTAGACTCTCCCCAACTCTACACGCTCTCTGCCGGAGCGACCCCATTTTCTTGTAATTGCAACATTCGCTTAGGAGGCGTGAGATCCGTGGGAGAGGGATGGCAGGATATTAGCACATCGTGAACATCTGACCCCTGATTTGGGGAAATGATGAAAAATTAATGGGTGCAGATGTGCCCATCCTGCGGTGGACAGATGTTCACTTTACACACCATTTAGAGTTCCCCGGTGTGTTTCACTACAGGATGATGAATACAACAGCTACATGATACAGGGATCAGCAAAAGTGCTAGAAAAATAAAAGTTTATGCTAGACCACGGCAATACTGTTCTCCATCATCTGGTATTGGGATAACGGGGCACTTTGTTTCAAACGAAGACGGGCTTATTTGGGCAGAGTAACGCTCAGACTGACTGGGAATATCCTCACTCATACACTGGTCTCATCAGAGGAATCACTTTTAAATGTCCAGCCAGAGTCTGGGACAGGTAAAAGTCACGTGTTTAATTTGGTGACCTGTGGCTGCCTTCCACTGACATTTATCAAATAGTGTTACAGTCAAACTAGGCTGTGCTTATGGTACCTTACTACCTGGATTTTTTCAGAATGTGCAGATATCATGTAATATCCTTTCCAGTAACCATGTAGTCAAATGCTGTATGTATGCTGATTAATTTGTAATTTCCAAGCAGGAAAAACAATCTTCTGCGAAAACATTTGTACCTGCTTTGTTTAAACCCAATCCAATAAAGGTTTTAAAATAAGGTGTAACAATGAAGACCTCTGTCATTCAGTGCCTATTTGGCAAATACCTACGCTATGCCAAGGAATGTATTGAGGAGAATATAGTAATACGTAATATGCAACACATAATGTATGATGCATAACATAATATATATAATTATATACTATTATCCAAGCTTGTATTTTGGTGCATTTCATACTTAGCTACATAGATTCTGTACGGATAGTGTTTGTACATTGTCTGGGTCTTCAACCCCCAGTTATGTAGCAGAATTTATGTAGCTATATGTGATGAGCTGAAAGAGAAATTTGAACAGTAATCACAACAGTATTTCAGGAAAAAAAGGAGACCAATATGCTCTAAAACATACAAGAATAGCTTTGTGGAAGGGGAATGGTAGAGGGAGAGAAAACGAGAGTGGAGGAAACGAGCAGTCTATGTGGACACAGCCTGATGAAACCTCTGTAATTAAGAATAGCTGTTTGGGGGTCAGGAGAATACCTCAGGCAATGAGAGGCATTGGAAACTTTTGGGCTGTGAAGTAGAATAAAAAAGCCAGTTTTAAGACATCACTTCTCCAACTCAAACATAAATCTATTGTTGTCATATTGAGGACGGCACACAGACTAAAAGAAGCATTATCATGGACAGTCTTGGATGTGACCGTATCCTCAGACAAGACAATCATTGGAGTCATCTCTAGGTTCCTGAGCTTTGCACACTGAGTTTGGATCGCAAACTTCATGTTCTACTTTGTCCAAATAGAGCTCTTTTATACAGCAACTTAGAATATTTGAGATGTCCCAGAAGAGGTCACTTTAGAAAAACCAAAGCATGGAAAATAGTATCTATGTTTAAAGGTTAAATAAAGAAAATATATTTGTCTGAAGAAAAGAAGCCTTGTTGGTGAGACAATGATAGTTTTTAGGTCTTCTACTAAAACTGGAAAAAGGATATATGTTTAAATCAACCAATGCAGGAAACTGGATCGAAGTATAATAGAAATGTCATGGCTAAAGACATTATTGTTATAATGTTACATTATAACAATAACAATAATGTAACGTAATAACATTACATTATTGTTATTGTTATAAAAACAATATTTGGAATCTGCTTCCTTTAAACTAGGATTGACATCTCTCTAACTGGGATCACTTATGAGCCATGCTGTCTAAAGACAGAGAAGAAGAATGAATTAAAGACTGTTTGGAGATTTGTTCCAGAAATGAATCTTATGAGACTAAGGAGCAAGGGCATTCAGTAAAGCCCACATTATGGTTACTTCTTAAATCATCTTTTCTCACATCACATAATCTGAAGTTTTCTCCCTTATTATTCCTCTTGCCAATATATCATAACATCCTCATTGATTTTTCACAGCTATTATGGGTAATCTGTAATTATTTTATTTTATTTTGTTGCTAGTCTAGTGTCTCTTCTCCCATAAGAAGGTATGATCCTGAAGGCAGGGACGTGGCCATTACCTTCCAAGTGTATAATACCTTGTTTGGTATGTAGTAGCTGCTCACTAAATATTTGTGGGCAATAACACTATACATGCCGATGCTAAAGTGTTGGCAGAAATGAAGGAGGATGGGATGAGAAAGCAGGATCCTCTCTTTTTCTGAATGTCTAATCTATTTACTTTGGAGAAATCTTTTTGGAATTACTTCAATTTTCTGCTGCTTTCTGTGATGAGATGGGGGGCAGAGTAGCAGTCAGTATCCTTCTGATGGAAAACTCAGGCACTGTACTGGCTAGCCCTGAGTTTCTAGGCTTCTTGAAGATCATTAGGTATCTCCTGGGCTGATCCTTTTTGCTTGAGGAGTTGGCCGCCTTTCCTGAAATTATTAATTTTTTTCTCTTCTATTATGCTTGTCCGATGTGGCACTTATACCTTAATGCCTGATAGATAAAATGGTCTCTGTCAGTCTGCACTTCTCATGCCTGGAGAAAGTTTTACTGCTTCATAAAATTCTGTAATGCCCCAGTGTTTAAAAAAGATGTATCACTCTATCAGTGTAACTTTATGGGCTCTGTGTACATTTTTTGCAATGCAAGGTTGGTTCCTGAAACAAGAAAGGGGCAGAGATAAATGGAAATGTGTGTGCTAACAAATGCTGGGAATCTGGCTCCATTTATACCGAGGTGGTATTAAATAGCTAAAGCAAATTGTAGAATATCTTGCAGGCAATAGCATTAAGAACATGAAGGAACTGCAATATGAGATTTCCTTTTTATAAGTGGTTACAGGAAGGTAACTATTTTATTCACTGACTTGGGCTGGAGGATCTTGATGGTTGCTGTGTTCCAATTTTCTCCCCCCTGACAGACATTCAGAGACCTGATACCCATTGAGTTTAGTTGGTGGACAAGGGACGTTGGGCTTGACCTTCTTCCTGCCACCTGTCCTATGCCCAACAACTCTGTGTGGCCTATAAAAGCCTTTAAAAGCATCTTTTCAAGGTGTTAAGCTGAAGGGAGACAGGTCGAATTTCAGGCATGAAATATCTCTCTCTAATCTGTTGTCTTTGGAGTGTGTTAGCCACAAGCTGATGATTTCTGTCAAGGATATGTTTATGCACACGTGCCTGTGAGTGTGTGATCATGCACTTAGACAGGTGTGCACCAGGGCTGTGTCTGCACGTTTGCAGGTGACCCCGAGTGGCCCAGTGTTGAGGTGTGCTATCTGTAGTGTGGGTGGTCTCACGTTGATTCTCTCTGAGGTGTTGCTGAGTGAGTCACCACCTATGAGTGTGGGGAGTCATTCATTCTCCCCTCATCAACCCAGGCACCTGCAGGGAGAATAAGGAAACATCACCTGTCCTGTGGCCAGGGAGGTGAGTGCCTGGACCAAATAGGTGTGTAACTGCTGCTCTGCTCCCCACCTCTCTACAATGTTGCACCCGGACCTTATTTTCAGAAGCTTTCAGCAGAGTAAATGAGCATCTGTTTCCACACTGCTGAACAATTTGTTGTGTTCAGAAAGTATTTACTAAGTAGTTTATTTATGCTCTGTGTGCTTTGTTAACAACTGTGATGAATACACATACAGCGACGGTCACCCAAAATGGGAGCTGATGCAAGGATACTTGGGTAATTTAAGCCAAATAATGCAAACAAATAACACGCAAAGCTGGTAGGCGGGAACTGGGGGATCCTCCAAGGATGTGCCCTTGAAATTTGAGTCATCGCACAAACTTCTGGATCTCTAAAGCTGGCCAGTGTAGACTGAGCCAATGCATAAGGAAAACGCACTGTTTGGGGGATCAAAAAACAAAGCGGAAAATGCAAAAACCTGCCACCAGAGTTTATTTTTGACCTTCAAAGATGTGATTTTAAAAAGGAAAGAAGTAATGGTCTGTTGATATGAAAAAGAGTGTGTGTAGCGGGGAGAAAGTATGCAAAATGTTACTTTGTGTGTTTCTCAGGGTTATTGCATTGAGAAAGATAATATGTGTCCATGGACTTTGTAAAGTGTATTGTGCTTTTCATCGCGCCTTAGGCATTAGGAGTTCAGACTCGAGTGACGGATGGGAAGTTGACTCAGGTATCAGGGATGCCTCCCTTCCCAGGAGCATGGATGGCAGCTGCTTGGTACTGATGCTTTTTGCACCATGCTCTTCCTACTCCCAAAGCACCAAGCACTGACCAGTACAAAGCAGGGATCCAATAAAAGATGACTTTTATTACTATTTCTTTCACCTTATTGGCATTGAAATTCTAATCAATACCTAACCAAACCTAATTCCAATCAAAGCAGTATCAGACCCCCAGGTGAGGTCATGCTAAGATGTTACAGAATCAATGGCATTGAAATAAAAGCATTAATTCGCAGACGTATGCAATCTAACCGTGATGATGAAAACCAAAAAGCACACACTGTATCATACTGTACATGCTGTAATTTTTATACAAACTATTTGGGTGTGGGGAGGGCTTTTCCTCACCTGTGTTAATGAGTTCCACTCTGGTTGCTATATGTCAAAGAAGACATGACACAGCTGGAGTGTCAGTCCTTGCCTGAGGACCAGCTGTCAGAGAGGAGGATCAGAAATCTGCTGTCTAGAGTGTGAGTCAGTAAGTGCTGAGACTGCCATCCTGTTACAATGGAGTCTGATTAATCTGCTGCCTGGGGTAGAGCCTTTCCCGGTATAGACATTCCCTCTACTCCCCATGGAGAGAGAGCAATCTCTCTGCCTGCCTATCTGTGCTGGCTCCTGGCTTGTACAATGGCTCCCTTGAGTGGCGAACGCCTAGCCCTGTTCTGCGACCTGAGTCTTCTCTTCCCTCTCTGCAAGGCACAGCTCTTGCTCACAGCACCTTCAGCTCAACTGGGGGCACAGCTTTATTTTAAACATTTTTTATTTAACAAGATGGTCCTTTTCTGGATTCCAATTTTTTTTTCTTGAATTCATGATGAGCAGACACTGAAAAATTTGTTGTTTAAAAGCCGCAAGAGAATGTTCTGCTTCTTCAAATGTGGAGGTTTGAATTTTTATTTTCTGCATTATCAAAAGGCTCATTTATTATAGAGGTCTCCCAAACAAAGACTCTGCTAAACTAGTGATGTTTAAGAATTTTGATCCTAAAGGAAAGACAGAAAATTGGTATCTGGGGGAGATCACGTTCTTTTGGGAGAGGCTTGTTAATGCAAACTGGAGAGTGAGGAGGAAATGGACGCCTCACTCCTGTTCTCTTTCTGGTCCATTGAACTGGGTTGGGAGCTCTATGATTAAGTGACAAGGTCTGTTAATTGTAAAGCTGTGAGAAAATTTGTGGGTTTCTTTTCTTAAGCAAAGCTTCTTTGGCAGGCAACCAGATGTGACTCAGAATTAGAAACCTGCTCTCTCTGCTCCTGCAGAGCTCAGCTCTGTTTTGGTTCCCTGAGAAATGGCAGCTTTGGGAAGGATCATCAGGCTGCACCCCTGTCTCATGCCTTGCTGTTCTCAGAGTCGTCGCTCTGAGAAGAGGAGGAGGGGAGAACTCAAGGGATGTGACAAGTGAGAAGCAAAGTAGGAGAGGGTGTATGTCATGGTGGCTAAATGATGGGTCTTTGGGCACATGTGAGGTACCACCTCGGGACCTACTGGGGAAAAAACTGGCACTTATTGGAGAGGATAAATGTCATGCTATTTGCATGCTGCTAGGCCAAGGGAACTTGAGTTGCACCTAGAGACACAATTCTGCCACCTAGTTGATAAAGAAGGATTGCTGGCTGCTCTTTGATGGATCCTGCTGCTTCTCAGATAGGACATTTAGGTTATCAGCACCGAGTTTTATCTACCTGGAGCATTAGTTGGGTCTGCTCATAAGCACTTCTATGGGATTAATTCCTTAAACCACAGGACAGACATAGCCCCCTTTCTGGGGTCAAAGCCTATAGATTTATCATATTAAAAAATTAGTGAGAAAAATCTGAAATGCTTGAGAGATTATAGGTTTGGGGTGTGCCATGTAACGGGAGATAAAGGGCAAAGAGTCTTAAGTATAAAAGGCAAGGCAAAAGGCAATATGATAACATATCTGTGAAAAAGAAAAGTGTGCAGATAGGATGGACATATGTTCACCAAAGCATAGGCTAAAAGAATTAGAGGGCTTCATTGAAAAATTTTGAAAGAGCCATGTAACAGAAAACAGCCAATAAACATTTTATTAGCATCTCAACATTGGAAGGAATATACAATTTGTTAACCTTTTCATAGAGGTTTTAGCCATTATTATTTTTGCAGTTTTGAAGATGTATTTTAAATTTTTTGAGGTAATGAGTTAGTGCAGAAGGGTATGATCTGGGGATATCCATAACTTCTGAGACTGATGCCACAGACAGTGACCACTTTTCCTCCACGCTGTGCCTGGTGCCATCGTCTCAGACACAATCTTGGGTGCATAAACCATAGGAAGAAGCAGAGTTAGTGTTCATAATTGTTTTAATTTTTTTGGCACCATTTTAATAATCCATGAACTTGATCATAGCCTTTCAAATAGGAAAAGTATTAACTTTGGTACCAGTCAAGTCTGTTGCAACAAACTAAAGCCCCATAGAGTTGAGCCGAAACATATTGGCTATAGTAATTCAACTGGTTAATTTCTCAAATACGCTTCTAAATGTCCTAGAAATAAACATGATTAGTTTATTAAAATTTTTGAATTTCTATCCAGCAGACATCTATGGATTCCCTCAACATTTTCCAGGCCTAAGCTAGGTACTAAAATTTAGAGCTGAATAGGATGGGACCCTGCTTACAGTCTTTGAATCTAGAGAAAATGTTCAGAACTGTTGTTATTCCCCCATTGAGTGAGCTTTCTCATCTCTTGAGAGATCTAGGTATATGTAGCTGACATTACAGATTCTTGAGACAACCTTATTGAATGTCTCACCTCCAGCGCCCAGTCTACTCTTTGAGAAATGCTTTCACCGTGACCTCAGGAGGCCTTACCAGCCATAGGGCCTGAATTACTATCAGTGCTGCTTAAAATATATCAGTTGGGCTGTATTCCTGTCTGAAGTAGGGCAGAACAGGGGCAGTCTGAGATGCAGAAAAGAGGACAGAGTAAGAGAAATAGTTCCCTTTCAAAACAGAAAGAATGGAAGGAAGGATAGAGGAAAGGAAGGAAGGAGAGAGGGAGGGAAGAAAGAGACAAACAAGAAAAAGGCAAACATGCTCTGTCTTCTGTACACTGTACATATCTTGAGTGTTTGCAAGTCATATTTAATGAGGATAACCTTCAGATCTTTCTATGTTTTTAAGCAAAAGTCAATTTATATGATAACCCTAAAATTGACTATCTGTCTAAATTAGAAAAGTAATCTAATGTCATGACCAGGAAATACCAACAATGTTGGTATAGTTAAATTGGCATTTAAATTGTTATGAAGGCATTTCCTAGTTTAACACATTAACTGCCATGTGAGTTGTATTTAACTCATGCTAGTTTTGAGCCTAGGATCTCGTGAAGCATATGTAACTCACACATCTCTTCACCTTGAGAACCATGTGAACTATTTTTCAAGTTGCATATAACTCACGCACAGAAAACAATAAAAAATAACAAGTTTTCCATTAAATTAGAAAGGATTGCTTTGTTTTCAAAGTTTTTATTCTATTTTCATAATAAAACACAGTGGTCCCAAAGAAAAACCATTTTTTTTCTAATGTGGCAGTCAATGTGTTAAAATATACCAGCAGGAAATATATATTTACAGCTGAGATTAGCATACATGAAAGGACGTTCTGCCAAGATTCTGGTAAAAACTAGTTAGCATCCTGAATCCCGATTAAGACCCAGGAGGTCTCAGGAACTTAATAAAATTGAACCAGATTTTTTTAAAACCAGATACTCCTGTGTTATAAATGGAAAAATTATTATTAACACAAGAGGAGACTGGTGAACTTGGAAAGTGGTCACAGATGTGACAGCTGATTAACCATTCCTGAGATCTTGGTATTAGTTCTAGTGTGTAAAGTATCGAGACAATAGCCAAAAGCCCCGATTGCTTCTCAGGGTGTAATAATTTGTCCAAGAAAGGAAGAAGGTGAATTTCTGTAGTTAATATTGTACCCAAGCCTTGGAAGGAAATGAGACAGCCCTGGAGAATATTTTCTAGATAGATTGAAAGGAGGGGAATTTACATTGTTAACTCTGAGTAATTCCTGGAGCCTATACCAGCTCTAAGCTTCTGTGTGGTAATAATACATGATATTCCCTATTTTAACACTGAAGAAATGCACATCCCTGGAATAAACAGCTGTTCATGAAAGAGCTCCTTAGCGCCAGTTCAGGGCCTTCTGGACTCAAATTTGTTGCCTTCCCCGCCCCCAGTTTGGGTGCACAAGGCTTACCCACACATGACGAAAATTATTTCTTGAGAATCAGCTTAAAATTCAATTATACGTGGCTAAAAAGGCAATTGGGGGCCAAGTAATCTCAGTAAAAGGCATTTTTGACATATTACACATATACCCCATTTCCTCTGTTTCAGAAGAAGTGTGGAGATGGATTCTGTATAAACCAAGAGACTCGAGGTGTCCTATCTGGATGTAAAGTCAGAATCGCTCACTCCTTCTTCTGTGGCCACCTTAGAAGAAAAGTTGTGGCAGCCCAGGCAGAAGTGTGAATGCCTCGGGTTTTGATGGAGATAAACCTTCCTAAGTTCCAACTCCAAACTTAGTGAATCTGAGAGATTTGCTTAACTAACCAAGGCTCAGCTCGCATGTCCCTGAAACAAGATTCATACCACCACTCTTCCAGAGATGCTGTGAAGATTAAATAGCATATGTGAAACCCTGGAATAAATGACTGACATATTGCATACAAATTCAATAAATGATAGCTCCTGTCTCTCCTTTCCTAATGTGAAACAAATATTAATTGCCTGGAGGATATTTTTTTAAAAACAAATTGATCCTTTATCACAGGAGAAATAGGTTTTCACACAAATGTTCTTACACACAAGTGTGTTGGTACCACAAACTCATTTAGGAAAAGAACAGGTCCAGGGGACCCAGAAGACCCATTCATGAGCTTTGTCTCTCAATACAGCTAGGGCACAACCATGCCTCACCCAGCAGGGGCCCAGGACTCAGACCAGAAACCACTCAAAGCATGCCAGTGCTGGCATATTCTGCTAAAAGGGCTCAATCAACATTAATCCTTGAATATTACTTATAGAGTTTATGGGGAAGAAAATGTGGTTAATCCACACAAAAAAGAGAAAAAATATAACCCCATTTCTGAACTGAGGAAAAAAAATTCCTTTGAGCATAAACAGATTGCACTATTTATACATGAAATATTCTCTGCATCTATAAACTTACCATGCTCAAGTATTCTAATTAATTGTGGTGGTTGCCAGGGAAACCAAACTAACTCAATTATAGGTCTGCGGGAAGGTGCAGTGTATTTATGACTATGAAGCAGGTAGTTTTCTGTGCAAAAACTAAAACGGAGCAGATGCTTAAAGATTTTAAATGTTCTACAGAACACAGTGTTATCTAGATAGATTTCCCTAAAAAAGCTCTTGATTTTCTTTCTTCATAACAACTTGGTTTGGGAACATGGACAGTGAATGCGATAGATTATGAAGAGATAACATGGTCCACAACAAAACTATAGGAAATGATTCAATTAGGAGCCTGTGAGTTCCACTGAGTGTCAAAATTCTATTTATCATTTGTGTCTGGCTACCTTCTTATCTAAATACTTAAAATCTAAATAATATAAGAAATAAGACGGAAGCAGCTGTCAGGGGAAAGAAACAATAAAAAACATAAAACCAGTAAGGTTAGCCAAAGTAACTGTTGGAGGAAACTGTAGGAAATTGATGACATTTGGCTAGAGGTTCCAGGAATGTCCACATCTGCTTTAATAACAACCCCTCTTCCCATGAAAATCCTAAAATATATAAAGAACTAGTAGCAAATGAGATCAATGTAGGGTGAAAGGGAAAGTCTGAGAAAGTTTCTAACATGTCTTTTTCATTAAGTAATAATAATTACTAAATCCTACTGTTTTATTTTTATAACTCAAATGACCCTGGTATTTCCTTGCCACATTACTACACTATTAAAATTTATTATTAGAGTTGTCAGAAACTGCAAGTGATGCAATCGTTTTCCAGAAACAGTATAATCATATATATCATATAAACAAAACATACTGCTTTTCTGAAGTCCAGACCTACCATCTACCCATCCATTGATCCACCGATTTAGTCAATTAAAAATTATTTATTAAGGTGTTTCTCTGTGTTTGTTCCTATGCTAGATCTTGGGTATACAATAATGAATAGAATTTCTACCTTTAGTGAATTTTTAATATGACTAGGGAGACAAATCATAAACTCGTAATTATGGAAACAAATGTTTAATAAATTACTACTTTGGGAGTAGGTCTTGTAACAGCTTGACAGGAACTCAAAGCTTAATCTACTCTGTCTTCATAAAGAATCCATCCTCTGGGTGAATTGTCACCTTCATCATTAATTTCATTGTCTATAGTATCGTTCCTTGCTTTCAACTTGACTTTTTCATATTACTGATCTACTCTAGTTTTCTTTCAGTTAGTGTTACAATCTTTCTGTTTCATTTTTAAAAAAATTAAGGTATATCTCTTATAAGTAGCATATGACCGAACATATTCTAAAGTCCAGTCTGGTAATCTAGTTTCTTAATAGGAATATTTAATTTAATTTAACTTAATTTAATTACTATGTATTAATACTTGGTTTTAACTATACTATCTTCTATTTATTTTCTTTTTATCTCATCTGTTGTATTTCTTTTCCCCTCTTTCTCACATCTTTTTTGTATCAATTAGTATTTTTATTATTGTTCAATTTTCCCAGTCTATTGGTTTGCAAGTTATACATTTTTTATTCTTCATTTTGTACTATTCTAGAGGTGACAGAATCAAACCATAGCTTACTCAAGTCTAGTATAAATTGAAATGTTTACCACTTTGCAGGCAATACAAGAACACAATTCCCTTTATTTTTCTTACCTTTTGTGCAATTTTGTCATTTTGTATCCCAACTATATTCTAACCCAAAAGACTGATTTCATATAATCAGTATTTCTGTATATTTGGTGACATATTTACTCTTCCAGTTTCTCTTCATTTTTCCTGAATTTCTTGGGAGCATTTTCCTCTAGTTGAATTACTCATTTTAATAGGTTTTTAGTTCAAATCCACAAATGGAAAAACATCCCTTAGTTTTGGTTTTAGGTTGTTCGAAAACACTTCTTTTTTTTCCTTTTTCTTTTTATTGTATTCATGAAGGATATTTTTCCTGGACATAGAATTCTGTGTTGGCAGTTACTCTCCCACCACCGCTATCCTTCCCGAGCCTCCTTTTCATTGCCTTCTGTCCCCCATTGTATTGTTGCTTCTTCAAAGAATATAAGTAATTTTTTTCCCTTTGGCTGTTTATGAGATTTTTCTTTAGTCTTTGGTCTTTAGGAGCTCTACTATGACACAGCTAAATGTGGTTTTCTTTGTAATTTGACCTGCTTGAGGGATTAGAGTGCTTTTTGCTTTGGTGGTCTGATTTTTAAAAATTCAATTTTGTAAAAATCTTGATAAATATATTGCTTTTCTCCCTCCTTTCCTCTCCAATTACATACATATCATAGCTTTTCACTGTGTCCTATACATCTCTTATATTCTTTCCCTTTTTTCTAGTGCTGCTTTTGAGTTTACTCTTTGATTCTTCTGTTGCGTCCGGTATTTTCTAAACCCATTTATTAAGTTATAAATTATTGTTTTCTTCAGATCTAGGAGTTTCATTTGGCTTCCTGTAGTTTTCTAGTTTTCTGGTGAAATTCTCCATCTTGTCTTATATTATCTTGAACATATTAATAACAGTTATTTTATATCTTGTACCTGGTAACTTTAATACCTTGATCGCCTAAGAATCTGCTTGTATTGGGTATTTTCTGACCTTTGTTCCAGTCATTTGGTATGTCCTCTTGGCATACCTTATACGTTTTGACTAAATATGAGAATTATTATAGAAAAGTATATAGATATTTTGAAGATCTTATTCAGGTTGTCCTTTTCAAGAGAACAATTACTTTTTGTGTGGGGACAGGGAATTAGAGATTAGGTCTCTACTGTTTCTACTTTGGATTTTAGAATTCTGTGACACTAAGACTAGTTTTGGTTGTTCTTATCCCTAAACTATAGCCCTTTTGGGCCTTATCTAGCAGTCTGTTTACCACCAGGGACCCTCCAACTTAGTGAGCTCTCAAGTATATTCTTGTTACTCCATTCCCATGAGATTGCCAAAAGTTCTGCTAAGTTTCCTAACCTCTTAGCCACTGTTTTCTCCTTGGGTTTTCTTTTGCCCTGGATTCTTGACAAATGCCTTGAAGGAAAAAAAAAAAAAAAATATTCGTCTCCATAGTCTTCTCTCTGGAATCCCAAGCCTTCAGGTCCTGGCTGCTACAGTAATGTCACAAATACCTTCAGACACAGTTTTTAAAAATTGTCCAGCTTTTTTGGTTTTTGTCAGATGGTCTGTTGGTTTGCAACAAGCTCCTCCATTACCAGAAGGAAAAAATTCTTCATTATTTTTATTTCCCTAAAATTTCCACATCTATGTAAGCTTCAATAACAGAACCATATGCATTTTTTCCTACCTCTCTTTTTTTTCCCCACTATGTGTTATTTCCTTTAAGAGGAGCCATAATTTCTACTGTGTTTTTGTTTCATCAGAATTTGTCATTCAAGGCCGGGTGCGGTGGCTCACACCTGTAATCCTAGTACTCTGGGAGGCCAAGGCGGGAGGATCGTTTGCGTTCAGGAGTTCGAGACCAGCCTGAGCAACAGTGAGACCTCATCTCTAATAAAAATAGAAAAATTAGCTGGAAGTCTGTGGTGGGTGCCTGTAGTCCCAGCTACTTGGGAGGCTGAGGTAGGAGGATCACTTGAGCCCAGGAGTCTGAGGTTTCAGTGAGCTGTGATTCGCCACTGCACTCTCCCATTCATTAATCTGTTGGCCAAAATACTTTTGTCAGTTTTTATTCAGCCCCTTAGTAGGAGGCTTTTGATAATCTCCATAGTGAGATAGTTCATTGAACTGAACAATAATTTTGCTTCTAGCTTTTACATGGGCATCTCTTATACAAAGTCATTTGATAACTGTTTCTGTTGCTCTTTCCTATAAGGCAGCGTTAGCCTGGAACACCTTAGCTACACATCTGCTCCCACCGAAACAGACTGTTGCAGATGTGCAAGGCCATCTTTGACAAGTGCCTGAATCTACCCACTTGCAGGAAAGTTTTCCATTGTGCAGCTAAAGCACCTGAAAAACAAATAAATTGCTCAAGAAGGAAAATAAAAAATGAGTGTTAGCCACTTCTGTGTTGCCTGCCTCTCTAGATCCTCCAGGGGGTTTCTCTGGTGACTTGGAGAGAGATAAAATGAACCCTAGACGTTGCCGGTGTGCTGTGAGACAAGAGAGTGGTTATGAGATACTCCCTGTTCTAAGAATAGCACTCGCTACGGAGACTGTATGCTACGCAGTTGGACCGACCTGGCTTGCCAGCACATTACACAGTGCCTATGACAGCTCCAAGGATTGGAAAATGGAATTGCAACTATCAGGCATCAAGTTATGCTTTAACATTTAGTTATAAAGGCCATGTCATGCCCCCAGAGATGCAGCAGGAATATTAGGCCTGACATTTTGAATTTCAAATGCAAATTGGAAAGTCCAACCCAAACTAGGAAAGGACAATGTGTGGAGAGTGACTAAGTTCAGGATTCAGAAATGGCTCCTGGGTTAGGCTAATCAAGTCTCCCAAAGGCTCTTGTTTTAGTCTATCATGCACGTAAATGAAGAAAAATTTCAATTAATTCATCTGATTAATATCTGAAGAGTACCACTTGGATATCTTAATTGCCAAAGAGGTTATTGATAAGATCTATCCACATGACACAAGCTAATTATGCCACACGAATATAGTTCGTTTCTCAAATAGATATTTCACAGACTTTTTTCTTTTTCTTTTTTTCACTAATGGTATTCCAAACCTCCCAGTAATGTTATCCATATTAAATAGATTTATATTTTTCAAAGGCCTTAACTTGTTATCACCATTTTTCAGAGTAGTTAAGTGATTTGCCCTAAATCACATTTTGAGGAATTAATCGAGTTGAGACTAGCACTTGGTCGTTCTGATTTCCATTTCGTGGCTCCTGTTCATACTTCAGTGCGCTACACGACTGCACGCCACATGCAAAATAGTTACGATGAGAAACGGGGAAAACACATAGTTTAGTTGAAACATGAGTCTCTTTTTTTTTGTCAAATAGCACCGGTGTGTGAGTAGGAGGTAAGGATTGGCCAAGAGATGCGGCCTTTAACAGTAGACCAAAGCCCCTAGACAACTGCTATGTCCTCAGTGATCTTTCTAAAACACAAATGAGATGAAATTCCTTTTCCACTTAAAATCCTTTAATAGTTCCTCATTGCCTAGCAGGAAGTCCAACTTCTCTAGCACAGCTTACCATCGCTTGTCCACCTCTCTTCTTCTTATGCTTCATGGAATGTTTCATGCCTTCTTCACTTCTGGGTCTGCAACTTTGGTGTTCCCTCTACCTATAAACTCTCTGTCCCTCTTGCCTTTTGCCTGAATTTCTTCTCATTCGTCTGGTTTCAGCTGTTGCCAACTCCCTCTAAGAAATATTTCATGTGTCCACATCGAAAGTAGAGTCACCTCCTGTGTTTTCAGGCACCCAGTACTTGTCTTATCAGAGGCATCACAGTAGGCATGGTGATTGTCTAACTGGTGATCGTTATTATTCATCATTCTCAATGATCCATTTGTTCAGGATCCTGGTCTATCTTGTTCTTCATTTTATTTTCTGGCATTTAGCACCTTGCCTGGCACATAGCAGGCACTTTATCTGAAGAATGAAGGAATAGAAACATCCCAACACATTGAAAAATCCTATAAATGGTCAAAAGCCTTCATAAGGACAAATGTCACATTGATTTATTATTCACTACGTACCAATCATTTTGTAAACATTATTTCTAATTTAGTGCTATTTTTATGGGGAAAAGCCCCACAAACTCTTGTGATAGATTGTCCTAGCCTTCACCAATATTTAGTGTCCCTCCCTGAAGGTACGCACCTGCTCTGTTGAAGTCAGGTATGGTCGTGTGGCTTCCTTTACCAGTGAAATGAGAACAGGCATGATAAGTGTGACTTTGCACAACAGCTCCTTGAACCAGCTCATGGTGGTTGCCATTAACTGATGACTGACACGTTTCAAAAAATGTTCTTTTAACTGAGGTACTGTAAAACAGACCCCCAAGTAACTCGAGCTGCGCACGTAGCGTGAGAGATAAATAGAAACGTGTGTGATTGTAAAGCTCTGAGATTCTTGTGTGTGTGTTACCAAAGCATATTCTAGTCCATCCTCACTGGTACAGACCCATCAACCTAGTTAAAGGAAGGGGAGTTTCGTGAAAGGATTCAACAGGGAATTTTAGGCACATCCCAGATTGGAACCAAGAACATTTAGGTTTCAAAAGTCAGGAACTAAGGCTATTGTCTCCATATCCTTAGGAGTCGCACAGCCTCTCACATCTCTGCTTCTCTCTACTTACCTGACACTTTTTCTTCCCCCTTTAATAAATTTTATATACTTACTCATCATAAATGTGGCCCAGTGGGGATGATCTCCAGCCTTTATCTCTGTATGCTCTTCCAGCTCAGAACCCTACTGACTGCGACCTCTCACTGATTTACACTATCACTCTTGATTTATTTATGAGAGATATATTGATAATTCTAGTGCCTCTTTCAAACCAGGTCACAAACTAGATGTCACTGGCTAGTCAGTGTTACTGGTAACTGGCCTCAGGTTTGTCAAATCAGTTACGCCTCTAAGTGAGTATGTTGGGGTAGTAGTTGAGTAACAAGCCATGTGGTACTAAACATAGCTGTTTGGGACAGAAAAGATTTTGCAGTAGGATTTAGTGTCTTAATAAAGTATATAGACAGAACAGGTATCTTAAAATATGTGAGTTTGCCACCATTGGTTTTATGAGGGACGTTTTATTAGTAGTATTATCTCATTATCATTATTACCAAATTAAAAATTATGAAACTAAGACCAGCAGAATAATTTGGTTAAAATTACATACTAATAAGTGAAGGATAGAATGAATTTAAAATTTAAACCTTGGTATGTTTAGATCTGCAATTTCATGCTCTGCAATATACTAAATCATCTCAAAGATCTGAACCATCCCCATCAGTAAAGCAAGTACAAATAACCCCATAGCACAAATAAAATAAAATAAAAATTATTTGAAGGTGTGACAGATGAGTTGTTTACTGTAAAGGACAGAAGCGTATACTGAAGAGGAAGAAGGATTTTAGAGCCTCAAAAAGGTTTTCTCCCCAATCCATTTTTTTCCAATATTTTGTTGTGTACAAAAATTTAAATTTGTCCAGGATTTTAGACTGAACAGCATATATCCACCATCCAAATTCTAAAATTTATATTTTGCTATATTTACTTATCCCATGGCTATGTATCTATCCACCAATCCATCTTATTTTTAAAAATTAATTTAACTTTTTAAATTGACAAATAATAATTGTCCATATTCATGGGGTACATAGTGATGTTGCGATACCTATAACGTATGGTGATCAGATCAGGGTAATTAGCAACTGCCATCTCAAATATTTGTTATTTCTTTGTGTTGGGCACATTCAATATCCTCACTCTAGCTATTCCAAAAGCTATAAAATATATTGTTAACTCTAGTCATCCTACAGTGGTATAGAACACCAGAACTTATTCCTCTTATCTAGCTGTAATTTTGTATCCTTTAACGATTCTCTCCCCCCGACTCCCTGCATTCCCCAGACCCTTGCCAGCCTTTAATATCCTCTGCACTATTTTTTACCCATCTTATTTTTGATGAATTTATAAGTGAATTGCAGGTATTAATACACTTTGTTCAGCACCGTCTTTCCCTTCAGTATGAACTACAGTTCAATATTTGTTTTGTTTCATTTAGAAAACATTTATATACAGCGAAATGCACAAATTTAAGTGTTACCACTGGGTAAGTTTTCACCAGTGCATAAACCTTTGTCGCCTGTCTCCTTCACAAGATCACCATTGCTCAGAAAATTCCCTAATACTGTTTCTCAGACAGTCAACACTCTCAAACCCTCCAGACAACCACTGTTTTGATATTTCCCTCCAGAAATGGACTTGGTCAGTTGTACAACTTCATGCAAATGGAATACCACGGTACACACTCTACTCTGTTAAGGCTTCTTCCATTCACATGATATTTTTTTTTTTTTTTTTGAAACAGAGTCTCATTTTGTTGCCTGGGCTAGAGTGAGTGCCGTGGCGTCAGCCTAGCTCACAGCAACCTCAGACTCCTGGGCTCAAGCAATCCTCCTGCCTCAGCCTCCCAAGTAGCTGGGACTACAGGCATAAGCCATCATGCCCGGCTAATTTTT
>CAUYSK010010281.1:0-30005 GCA_963575035.1 Avahi laniger | reverse complement strand
ATTCTTATTCAAAGATGGATGTACTTGTTCTACTGCATGTCTTTGAGTTTCCCAGAAAGCAAAGGCTAAGACAAAGGCTTTGGTGCAAGAACTTTATCTGGGAGGTGGTCCCAGCATTTTTTTTTAATTTCTTTTTTTTTTTATTTCAGCATATTATGGGGGTACAGATGTTTAGGTTACATATATTGCCCTTGCCCCCCCCCCAAGTCCAAGTTTCAAGTGTGCCCATCCCTTGGATGGTGCGCATTGCACTCTTTGTGTATGCAAATACCCGTCCCCTCCTTCCCCCTCCGCCCTCCTCCCCATCCAATAGATGTTATTCTTATATGTGCACTTATGTGTTGATCAGTTAATACCAATTTGATGGTGAGTACATGTGGTGCTTGTTTTTCCATTCTTGGGATACTTCACTTTGTAGAATGGGTTCCAGCTCTATCCAGGAGTATACAAGAGGTGCTATATCACCATTGTTTCTTAAAGCTGAATAGTACTCCAGGGTATACATGTACATTTTATTAATCCACTCATGTATTGATGGACACTTGGGTTGTTTCCACATCTTTGCAATTGTGAATTGTGCTGCTATAAACATTCGGGTGCAGGTGTCTTTCTTATAGAGTATCATTTGTTCTTTTGGGTAGATGCCCAGTATGTCAGGCTTGGAAATGCCACATGAGCCCTTGGTTCTTCCCCCTTTTTTCCTCACTGTTGTACCTACTCTCCCCCTTTTCCTGTCCCCATATTGTCAGTCACTAAGTCACTTAATTTTTTCCTCTGTGGTTTCTCCCCCATTGGTCCCGAATCCCTTTCCCTCTATTCTTTGTGTTAACCCTGCTCTCATTTGGGTTCTCTCTGCCACACATTGCTAGGGCCTCCTCCGTGGCCTTTCTCCATCATCTCCCTTCCTTGCATCCTTTCTGCTCTTTCCACAGTCCCCACCTTGTTACTGTCTCTAATCCTGCCCCCCTTTCTTGCCTTTCCCACTCATTCAGGAACCTTCAGTGGGACACACTCTTTGATCGACATTTACACTTCTACTAAGATTTATCTTGCAGATTTGCGCAGATGTGCGCATGCAGACTGACACAGAACAGAGTTCGCTGTCATGTTGCTTGTAACAGCAAAAGTGGATAATGACTTCTGTGCCCATCAATAGGGCACTGCTTAAATAAATTAAGGTAGAGCCATATAATGAATAGAATATTCTGTGTCTATTAATCATAATGAGGTACATACATATTTGCTGGTATGGACCAAGCTCCAAGGTACATTGGTAAATTGGAAAAAAAGGTAAGGAGTGTAACAGTGTATATATTAATATGTTTCTTTTTGTGTTAAAGCAGGATGAGCATATATTCAACCTTGAATATTCATCAAATATTTGTGGAAGATTACTTACCACAGTTTTGTATAGTTTACTTCTTAAAACCGTGTATGTGTAATACATTTTTCCTCAAGACAACTTAATTAATAATAAATAAACAAACAAAACCTTGCAGGCACTTCTTATGGACTTACCAGACCTCCATGAGAGCAACGGTCCCCAACCTTTTTGTCACCAGGGACCAAAAATTGTTTTCATGGAAGACAATTTTTCCATGGACTGGTGAGGGGGGGATGGGGATGGTTTCAGGATGATTCAAGCACATTACATTTATCGTGCACTTTATTTCTATTATTATTATTACATTGTAATATACAATGAAATAATTATGCAACTCACCGTAAGTTGAGGATCCCTGCACTAGAGGACCTTTGGATTTGGCACCTATCGGTGTCTCTAGCCTTGTTCTCATTCCTTTTTCTTTGCACAATCTTTGTTAGGCAACCTGAATACAGTGAAGAAAGGCACAGCCCCCTAACCACTGGTGTGGCATGGCCTGGTGTGGGGTTGGGTGGGCACAGCCCCAACAGAATGGGCGCCAAACATAGTGCTGGGCCAGATCCTGGTGGTCCCGCTGCACTGTGTGTTGTCATTTTATTAATAGTTACTGGATTGTGGAGACATGCAGAAAGTTTTTAGTTACTAGATTGAGGAAACCTGGGACATCCCATGGGGGAAGGAGGAGAGAGGGTGCACAGGGTGGAAGTAGCAGAGTTGCTGAAGGCAGGAGAGGAAGGGTGAGGGTAGCTGCCACGTACACCTTCTGAGATAGAGGCCCGGGGGATTTTAACACCAGTGTGGCCATTCTGCTATCTTCTCTCCGAACGTCAACCCCAGATGTCCTTCATGGGGCCTCTGCATGCTGACCCAAGTGTGTGTCCGAGCCCACGTGGTCTTTTCCACCTGGCACGCCCTTCTCTAATCCCTGCTTTTCCAGATCTTGCTCACCCTTCAAAGCTGGCTGGGAATTATCTTTCCTTGTCCCTGACTGTGAGTACTCACTCTTTGCTCTGTGAAGCTGGGAGGCTTTTATCTGTATCTGGGTTTCCACATTTATCTCTTTCTACAAGGGCTTATTGTTTTTTTCCTTGTCTTATCTCTCCCGCTGAAGATTTGACTGACATGCTGATAAGACCAGAGTCGTTCATCTTTATCTTCTCTATACAGTGAAGGGATTTGCAGGACTCCGCAGTGCTGAGTGCTTGGTTTTGGTCCCTTCCAAAATCTTGGAAGATTTTGTCACTCTGAAATACCTCAAATGGTAATTCAGCTGATGATTGGTGGAAAAGAGAGAGACAAGGATGGATTGCTGTTCCTTTAGCAACAGAAGTAGGAGGCATTTTAACGGGCAATTCTGGAGTGGGGCATGGGCATGGGGCAGGCCCAGGGATGCACAGAGCCCACAGGTAGAAGATCCTACAAGTTCCTGTCACCAGAAAATCAGGTAGCAGTATTCCTGTTTTCCAGATCAGCACAGGAAGCTTAGCAAGGAGTCAGAGACGATAATTCTCCCAACTTGCAGTATAGATGGATTTTCATAAATGTTTTTACTTATGCGTTTCTCCAACTTGCTTATTATTTTTCAGGAGAACTTCTCATGTTTTCCAGCCAGTCTCTTTGTCTTTCCTCTCCCTGCCTTCCCGTCAACACCAATAAAGCATTAAACATGTGGAGCCGGTTGTCACGTTGAGATTCTTTTCACTGGGATTCTTTAAAATGCGGTCTCGCTTATTCAGTGTATTTTTCTTATATCTCTGTTACCTTTTTCTCTACACTTAGCAGTTATCCTAGAGTTAGAGGTTTAAGAACATTTGCCTCATTTGGCCTTATTCCATCTTTTATCGCAGAGGTCAGCAAACTATCGCTCATCGGTCAACTACTGCCTATGCCTGTAAATAAAGTTTTGTTGGGACACAGCCACACCCATTCATTTACATAATCACAATGCAAGGGTAGAGTTGAGTGGTTTTGACAAAGACTACATGGTTCTCAAATCCAAAATATTTAATATTTACTGTCTGACCCTTTTCAGAAAAAGTTTGTGGATTCCTGCTGCATTGTGTTAAATTGTCACCTCCCTCTCTCCCTCCTCCCCACCGTGATCATATTAATCTGTTCTTCTCGGTTAGTTCTTCTGTTGTGTTCATGTTACGACATATATCCAGGCACTCGGCACATGGCACCGGCTGGAGGTGTGCGGACCGTCCTTGGTGCTGCCCTCTCCTGGCTCTGGGATGAGCCTTCTGCTCCTCCAGCAGGGTGGGGCGAGGAGGAGCTAGCCTTGGACAGCTGTTACCGTTCGTGGGACCAGGCACAAAGCTGAGTGCTTTCCACACTCGACCTCCCCACGACTTACACAGGCAGAATGATATCATCCTTGACTTATCCAGGAAAACCTGCCCAAGTCTCGCGGCTGGCAGGCGCCCCGCCTGCATGTGAATCGTGTCTGTCTGACTGCAGAGAGCGGCCCGTTTGCTCTTCTGCTTTGCTGCTGCTCATCCAGACAAGCCCAGCTGTGCACGCGTGGGTTCTGTTCCTGCCGCGTCTTGATCTTTCCGGTGCATTTGAACTTTTACTGCCTCCGTCTGGCTTCCCTACTTCGTCTCCTTAGAGAGTTAGAAATTCCTTCATGGCTTCTTTTCCTCATCCTTCCTCTTTCTTTTGCACCTCAAACCTGGGTATTCTTTAAGTCTCTTCTTATTCACCACCACTCTTCTGTAATCTATATGGTGAAACCCTCAAGAGCCACTGTTACACAGAAGACTCCAAATTTGTAACCTGGTTTTCTTTGTGAACTAAATTGTGGTTCTGATCTTTTGCCAAAGCTCCACCCCAACTTTCTAATATTTCATGGGACTTCTGTCAGTCCCCCTGAGATCCCAAACACCTGTTCTTCCCTAGGATCAGTTCTTCCCCTGGATCAGTTCTTCCCCTGACCTTAGGGTTTCTGCTCACGGCACCATGGTTCTCCCAGTCGCCAAGATTGAAAAGATAGTGATCATGTTTCCTTCATTCTCCGCCCCCCCCCCCATCAGCTGTGTCTGCATCATCTTGTGTGTTTGTCCCAGTGTGCCCATTCTGGCCTCTCCATCCCAGGCCAGCCTTCGCAATACCTTTTACTTAGCCTCTTTGTCACTGTCCTTAGTGCTCCAGGCTAGGAACGACAGACTGCCTTGCGGTACTCTCTCCACTTGACCTGACTGCTCTCAGAAGCCCTCTGCTGTGGTTTGAATGTGTCCCCACAAAATTCATGTTGAAACTGAATCCCTGTTGTGGTCATATTAAGAGGTGGGGCCCTTTGGGAAGTGATTAAGACAGAAAGCTCTGCCCTCATGAATGGGATCACGACCCTTATGAAAGAGGCTGAAGGGAGCCTCCTTTCCTTCTACCCGCTGCGGGCACCTTCATTTTGAATTTCCTAGCATCCAGAACTGTGAGCGATACATTTCTATTATTAATAAATTACCCAGTCTAAAGCATTTTGTTGTAGCAGCTCAAATGGACTAAGATACTTTCTCAGCACACTCTGTGATGGCACTGCAGTACATCCCTTCTCCAATTTATTTTATGCAGTTATGGTGAAATAATTTCTCTCATTTGTATCACTTATCTGCTTTAAAAACCTATGATTCTTTATTGACTAGCAAATTACAAACAAATATCCAGAGGAGGTCCAAAACCTGCCTTTATTTGGCCTCCAGTTTTTCCTGCTAGCATCATTGCCTACTCTATGTCCCCTAAGTAAGTCCCAGGCAGTTAGGTAATTCAGTGGTCCCAATAAGTGGTCCCTTATTTCCCACTTTCGTGCTATTAATTCTTTCTAGAATGCTTTTCCATCCTGCAAAGCCTTTTTCAATTGCTATTTCCTCTGTGGTGTTTGATTTCCAGACTAATGTGAATTTTCTTTCTTTTGAGCCTCCATATTACTTTGTTGAAGACTTTCTTATGGAACATAGCTGTTATATGTGCTGTGGTGACAGATGAACTATTATTAATGCTAACCCACCAAAGCAGGAACTCTTCTCTACTTAGCTAATGTTTAAAATGCTTAGGAAATGTGCAATAAATATTTGCTGAACTATTCTGAATGGAATTATAGGAGAAAGTGATATGGTTGGCCATGAAATTTAACAGGCTTCTCACTCAGGTATCCTTAATATAGTATTAATGCATTAAGTGGTGCTGAGGTCTTCAAAATATGCCTTCGGTTACATTTATTTTAAATTAAAATATCGTCACCTTCAGCCAAAGGCCCACCATATAGTGATGGAACACAAAGAACCCAGGAATAGCTCCCATGACAGGCAATGCCCTGTCTTGGCCACTAACTCAGTGCTGTGGCACTGAGCTTGCCTCTTGGCTTTTCTGGGCTTTAGTTTTCTCATCTGCAAAGTGGGTCTGGATGAATATACTTTTCAGGTAGAGTAGGAGTACCAGGGGTTATTTTACTCCTTGGGGGCCATTTGGCAATGTCTGGAGGCATTTTTGGTAGTCAGTACTTGGGGTGGAGGGGTGTTACTAGGCCAGGAATGCTGCCAAATATCCTCATTACACAGGACAGCTGCCACAGCAAAGAATTATCTGGCCCAAAATGTATTAGTTCAAGGTCAACAAACTTTCAGGTAGAGCATACTATGATTAAAATCTTATTTTAATTGATTGAATGACTATTATAAGCCTGATATTTTAAATTATAATTTAATTTAGTAGGAGGCATTCTTTTTCCAAAAGATGTTCTGAGATTCAATTTGGTTTTTGCATTTTATTTGTGTTTAAGCAAATGGAGATAATTAACATTGTTGTGGAGACAAAATATGTGTAATTTAAAATCATATTCATTTCATCATACTGGATCAGCAATTGCCCAAGTTCCTATCTTACTGTTAGGACATTTGCAAGAATTTACAGGTAGGAAAGTCAGAAGAAATGGAAATCACACATATGTGGGATGAACACAGGCTTTAAATAACTGGATGAATGAAAAGTGAAACCTTTTCCCCCCTCTTTGTCCCCTAAGCACCACATTTACAGGTGTTGTCTGAGGCAGTTCTTGTGGCTTGGTGAGGCTGGAACCTGGGCAGTTTGAAGACAAGAATATTTGCCATTCCTTGGGACCAGCAAACGTTCCCAGTTAGTAGTACTTTATGGTTTGCAAAGTTTCTTTTGTTAAAAATACCAGAGCCAACCAAAGAAACAAAGCTGGTGTGAGATAGCGTGACTGCTCAAGTATACAAAGGCAGATCCCGTATTGGGTAGAGCACTTGTTTCTTCAGGATGCTAACAACACAGTTTGGACTGCTTGCCAGTTGCGGACACGGGGGGTTACTTTTTAACCGTGGATGCCATTGAAGCAAGTTGGGAAAACAAGATCGGTTACTCTTGGTTCTTGCCTTCCTCCATCCTTCTCTCCACAGGTGAGCTTTGGAAAGCTCCCAGGTAAAAGAGAAGAGAATGTAATTTAACTTACAGAGAATTGCAGTTTTGAAATGAGCCCAGAACCTCATTCTAAGAACTTAGTAGGAAGTTGACATAATTGCCAGGGTTGGCAAAAACATAAAAATAACAAATATATTGGAAGAGTGAAAAGTATGTACTAATTAAAAGTATCAGATGATTTGGCGTTCACACTGATCTGTACTGCAGTGCCACTAACTGATGATAATGAGAGCTCTCCGACGCTGCGATTCCCTGGCACAAGCCCGACAGCAGTTTCCTCCTCCTTGCTGGTCTGTGATTTAGAGATGCCATGGTGACAGAATGTCTAACTAGGGCAACTTAGCCACATAGGAGGTGATTTTCCTTGTATGAATCCAGAGAGGGCAGTCCACAATCCTGGCAGGGACTTGGGCTCTCTAGCTTTGGCTTCTCCATTCTCAGTAGTATGTGAGTTTCATTTTCATGCTCACAGGATAGTTGTTTAGGCATCCCGCTTGCCTGGCAGACAGAAAAGGGAAATTGAGTATGGAAGGCCAGAGCATGCTCAGCTTCCATCTTCTTGGCTGTCTCGGCTTTGCATGGCCACCTCTAGTCGCAAGCGAGTGTGGGAACCGGCAGCCTTAACCTGGCATTTGCTGTCCTATCGGCATCGGAGTTTTAGTGGCAAGGATAAGGGAGAATGGACCTTGGGGAGGCAATAGGAGTGTCCGTCACTGGTACTTTTGCCTATCACCCGACAGACATTCTCTAGCATTGCAAATTCATTTCTTTGTTGGCTTAGAAGAGGTAGATCAGGAAAAATAAGATTATCCTAGTAAAGTTGTGTTTCCTTGCTGCTTTCCCCTTTCACTGGCTAAGTTGAAAGTTATTGTCCTGGATTATGTTGTTTTTGTGGCCAGACAGACATTAAAATTGCCTTTTGGTGTGTGTGGCATCATTGTGCTGTTAGATTTCCCCGCCGGGACGACAATGTTCGCTTCCTGCTCTGGGCATGTATCTGGCTTTCAATGCTGCTGCCTGGACAAAGGCTGAAGACCAGGTCACCTTTTGATCCGGAGAGAGGGCCACAAGCCCTTTTCTAATTTCCTGCCACTTCAGTGTATGGAGAGATGTTCTGGGAGGGAGAGATGAGCCAGCTGTCCAGGTTACTGTGTTTCTGGAATCTTCCACTCCCGGATGGATGGAGCGGGCGGCAGGGCTGTGGCAGTTGGTGAGTAGTGATGGAGAGGTGTGCATTCCGTGGTGGCTCTGAGTGCTAGAGGTTTACAAGCAGCGCAGCAAGAAGTCGACAAGCTGTGTTTGTTCACGGCCCTTCTCAGCTGCCTGCGAGAGTCAGAACTACAGGCCCCCTTGCCGTGTCCCTTCCTGCCCTAGTCCGAGGTCTGGCAAGCCTCTTGCAGGCCTCTCCTTCCCTCTTATTCGAAGGTCCTTCTGCATGCCTGGAAGACATCTGGGTTGCCTTTAATCCATTCCTTTCGGCTCTTATTGTACTTGGTTGCCAATTTTTCCTTTTTTAAACCAATTTTTCTTTTTCTCAAGTGTTTGACACTTAGCTGAGTGAGGCTGTCAAAATGTTGTACTTCTATCATTAACATAGTCTGTCTAAGCTCAGTATTATGTGTGTTTGTGGTGGTTTTTTGTTTAATTTGCTCAGCCACAGATTAACAGCCAGAACTCCCCCTCTGTCCCTCACACGTCTCCCAAACGGAACACATGTATAACTAAAGCCGTTTCAAAAAGCATTCTAGACATTTCACAGCGCTGACGAGGACTGGAGATGGTGTGCTTGTGACTGAGGGTTGCCATGGCGACGCGTGGAGGCCAACTCAACCTGGGCAGGGAGGGAGGGGCCTGAGGGAGAGGACCTGGCTGTCGGTCCCCTGCTGAGCCCCGCAGAAACGTGTGTTTGCTACCAGGCTCTTGGGATTGGCATTTGACTCTCTGAGAGCACGATGAAGTGTCCATGTAGAGACGGCTTTGTTGGCCGTGCCCACGGCCAGGCTGTGTGCTCAAGCCTTTCCTTCCCACGCCGGTGTCAGGTGCTTTCCCGCTCTTCTTGCTTCTCTGACTGTCTGCACGGTGCTCCATTGGCTACGAGGGGCCTGATGAAGGAAACTCAGGTTTATGAAGACATTGCTGATCTGAAAATGCTGGAAACAAAAGGAGTATTATTTAGAGTTTTGTTTTCTTTTTGGAGATAAGTTACAGCTTTGACAGAGGCTTGTTGCATGGTAGTGGCGTTGGTACTGATGGTCCCTTCCATTTCTTAGTACCTACCATGTCCTAGAAATGTATCATGTGTTGACTCATTGGATCCTCGTGGTAATCCCCAAAGGTATAGAATTGTTATTCCCATTGTACAGATGTGAAAAATGAGGACCAGAGAGGTCAGGTACTTGCCTAACATCGCACAGCTACCAAGTGGCAGGGCTTAAACCCAGAGTGTTACTCAGTCAAGCACTATGAGCAGTCCTGACACATACCAGGCATGCAGTAAGTCTGTTGCAAGAATGAATTCAGTTGCTACTGGTGAGGTCTTCAGAGAGCCTGTGAGTACTGATATTGATGTGTAATTTTGCATGTCCTCTAATTAGAAAAGCAGATCGTAGGTGTTTAGTAGTAGCTGTTCCCATTAGTTTATATGTCTATCGGGAATGCCTGGTTAATGCTGGTCAGTTTGTCCATGAAATCCTTTCTTTACAAACAGCAGATGTCAACTTTGAACCAGCCCCATTGGAATCACAAATTCTGAATTGGTATTCTCTTTATTAATGAGGCTGTACTCCTGTGTGAAACCTACGTGTGTAACTGCAATTAATACGCTGATGGAATTTTATTGGAGAACTTGATAGGGTGATTCTGAAGTTCATTTAGAAAAGTAAATATGCAAAAATAACCTAGATTGTGGACAGAGATTGGTGGGGAGGGAACAGTATAATCAGAATTACAATGAAGTTTAAATTGAAGATGTTAAATTAAAACGGAATGGTGCAAGGGCTGATAAGTAAAAGGAAACAAAAAGACCCAAAACAGTCCCCCAGTAATTCTATAAGAATTGGGCATATGATGAGGAAGATCTTATAATCTACGAAAAATTATTATATCATTAATATATGCTTATTATGTCAGAAACACAATATAAGTGAAAGTTCAAAGTAAAAATTACCTTTTCCTCCTATACTCTCACTCTCAAGAAGAAACTTAATATATTTTTTGAGGTATATTACAAATATACCTACAGATATGCACACTTTGGGAGAGAGAGGCAGCATGGTGTATTGGTTAATAATGCTGACACTGATGTCAGACAGCCTCATTTCGAATCCTGTCTGTGTGACCTTGGATGGATTATTTAACCTCTCTGGGCCTCAATTTTCTCATATTTAAATAGTCATCATAATAGTACTTATAGGGTTGTTGTGAGGGAAAAATGAGATAATACATGCAAAACATTTAAATAAGGCCTGGCACATCATGACTGTTCAATAAAAGTTAGTTTTAAAAAATGTAAGGTCATACCAACTATGTTTTGCAATAACTGATCATTGAAGAATTTTTTGTAGGCATTTACTGTGAGTGTATACTCATATACATATATCTATTTCATTCCTTTTAATGGCTATATACTATTCTATTATATCAATTTAACAAAATTCCTTGTTGATAGTGTACTGGGTCCCCAAGACTACCCTCAGGCTTGATGATGTGCTGGAAGGACTCACAAGACTCAGAAAGCTGCTTTACTCGTGGTACGGTTTATTATAGTGAAAGTATGCAGATTAAAATTAGCAAAGGGGAAAGGCACATAGTACCTGGGGTGAAGTCAGGAGAAAGCAGGTGCAGGCTTCCTTCCACATGATCTCCCAGTGGAGTCACATAAACGTCCTTAATTCTCCCAACAGTGATGTGTGACAGCACATGCAAAGTCTTGCCAAGCAGGTAAGCGCTCCCAAACCTTGGTGTCCAGGGTTTTTATTGGGGTTCAGCTACGTAGGCAGACAGTGTGTGTATAACTGGCCTATGCTAATCACACTCCAGCCTTTCAAAGCAAAAACAGATGTCAACCCTATATCCCATTGTTAGTATAAATTAGTAAAAATGGTCCTGCGTAGCCCTAGGCCTCAGGCATACAAAAACACTCTTATCAGGCAGAATATTCCAAGGGCTAGGAGTTTATCTCCCAGCTGCTGGCCAAGGGCCAGTCTTGAAGGCAAGTCTTTCTTTGGGATTGTGCAAGGTTTGAGCAGTCCAGGCCTGTTGAGGAAACCCTATCCAGCACAGAGAGCCATTTAGAAATTTTCTAGTATTTTGCTATTATGAACAGTATTTCAAGAAGTGGCTGTATATATTTTGTCTTGTGCAATTCTCTGAGTGTTTCTATAGATAAATTCATAACATTTAAATTGTTGACTCAAAGATCCTATAAAATTGAACTTTTAACAGTTTTTGTAATATTGCCCTCAAGACGGTTGACTTCACATTTCCACCCAGAGAATCAGAGTTGACATTTCCCCACATCCTCTCCAATATTATTTATAATAAACATTTCTTATATTTTCTAATCTGATAGAGTGACATCTTGTTAATTTAATTTGCAATTCATTGTAATTGGGGAGATTGTACATTTTTTATATGTATAGTGGTCATTTCTATTTCTTCTGTGAGTTGAAGAATAGAAGGATTTAATAAACAGTGTTAGGGAAATTAGTTAAATTTATTTCAAAAAGTATGTTCATGTTTCTCCCCATATACACTAAAATACATTTCATATGAATTACTTTTTTTCTGTAAAGGACCAGGCAGTAAATGTTTTAGTCTTTGTGGGTCATATACTGTCTCTGTTGCATATCCATCTTTTTTTCCTTCCCAAATAGCTCATGGACCATATAAAAATACATGGTAGGCCATAGTTTGCTAGTTTATTTAAATATTTAAATGTAAAAAATAAGTAATCTGATTTTTATATAGTTTTTATCACATTTTAGTATGAGAATGTTTTGTCTTAAGTAAAACTCGAATATATAAAGTTTTCTACTTGCAGGTCAGTGTTCTCTTACATCCCAAATTAAACTTATCAGCAATAAAGGAAGTCAACATAAAGCCAGATATGTACCAAAGAGAAAACCTGATAATTTAAAAAAATTTTTATGAAGACTGAACTATTTAATCCCAAACCTAAATAAATAAAATGCAAAACAAAAATGATAAACTAGATATTTGTAAAGTACATCTATAAAGGATGAAATTTAAAAGTTTAACAATCTTAAAGATAGATATTTCTCAAATTCATAACAAGAAATGCCCTGCTATGTTAGAGAACTAGGCACAGGACACAAGCGGATGATTTTGAAGGAAGGAATACAGGTTACCAGTAAATATAATATATAATATACAGCATCCCTGGAAAGAAGAGAAATGCAAGTTGAAGCATTAAGCCCCATTTCTTGTGGAATTGGCAACGATGTGAAAAAAGTGTAACATTCGGTGTTGGCAGGAGTGATGTGAAATGAGCACTCTTACATGCTGAGGGTGAGCATGTAAATAAAAAGTCTCTCCAGGAGGCAGTTTGCAGGCATCTCCCAAGAGCCCTGAAACATGTGTTCAGATCCTTAGCTCTGGAAATAAATACAGGAATTTTTAAATATTTACACAGTATAGTTTCTATTTCAGCATTATTGATAATAGCAAAACATTTAGAAACAACCTAACAAAACAATAGGAGAATGTTTGACTTACCCATAAGATGGAATCCTAAGCATACGTTAAAATTCATGTTCCTGAAGAATGTTTCGTGACGAGGTGTGGTAGGCTGAATAGTGGCTCTCCAAAGATGTCTGTGTCCTCCTCATCCCCAGAACTTGTGGACATCTTGCCTTACATGGCAAAAGGAACTTTGCAGATTCGATTAAATTAAGGATATTGAGATGAGGAGATTATCCTGGATTATCTGGGTGGTCCCAACCTGAACTCCAAGCTCCTTAAAGAGAGTGGCAGAGGGGTTGAGGTCAGAGAGGGTGATACAGTGACAGAGCAGACGACAGAATGATGTGGAGCCACCAGGCAAGGAATGTGGGCAGCCTTTAGAAGCTGGGAAAAGTAGGGAAACAGATTCTCCCCAGAGCCTCAAGATGGAATGCAGCCTTACCAGCACCTCGATTTTTGCCCAGTGAGACTGATTATGGACTTCTGACCTCTAGAACTGTAAAATAATACATTTGTGTTGTTTTAAGCCACTGAATTTTTGGTAATTTGTTGTGGCAGCAATAGGAAACCCACATGCTAGGGACAGCTGACATACTGTGCGTGAGCTGGCGAGAAGGACATCATCACAGTGGGGCGATCGGTGGGGCGAGGCGCCCCCACAGCAGACTCACCGATGAGGGATTGAGCCTATCTGCCAGAAGTGCAGACTCGCCGGATTACAGAAGTTTAGGCTTAATTTTGTCCTGTGTCGTAGTCTCTTTTGTGCCTTTTGTGTCACTGTTCAGGAGCAACATATGAAACGATCTGTTTTCAACAGGCAATATCTGCAGCCATTCAACACTTATCTGGTTCACATCAGCAAAGGCCATAGCTCATGTAAGGGAAAAGTGAGGCTCACTGTCCAGGTCTCTCTGCTTCTGACCTCCTGGTATCCCCAAATGCCTGTTTGCCTGTCGTGCCTCCGAACTCCGACACACAACTACATGTGACTTGTGATCACCCCTCTGCTCCTCTCCCTGACAGAAAGCAGTAAATACGAGTGTGCAGCGTGATTCCATTAAGAAATGGCTCTATGTAGTTCTAGGCAGAAAAAGGACTAACGACTGACTCTGGGTAGTAGGGTTAGAGGTTATTTTTATGTTCTTGGCTACACCCTTTTGTTTAGTTGACTTTTGGCAATGAGCATGTGTTGATTTCTTTAAATACAGCAGTACATTTGTTTTAAAAGGAAAGGTGAGAAATTTCTGTGTGTACTTGATGCTTTTTTTCTATGTAACTCTACTACCTGATCATAGTTTTCAGCAATGAGCATTCCTTCAGTGTAGGCAGAATGCAGGTATTTGTTTCAGGACCTGCCTTTATGTGCTGGCCCCAGATTATGGAGGAGGGGGATGGTGGTGCTTGGGAGTTCTTGTTTCTGAGCATCCATGAAAGTTACATATAGACCAGGGATTGACTCGCATCTTCAACCAATGATTTCTTTATTTTAATGTCTGAATTAAGAAACTCTAGTTAGGGGGTGAAATGGGTAAGAACAAGTGGTCATCCACGCACCAGTTGTCTTTCTTGGTCTCAGATGGTTTTGTCATGTTGGTTTTAAAAGTGTAGCGTGGAATAATGCAAAGAACAGTAAACTCAGGGTCAGAAGGCTAGAATTCTTGCTATTAGGCTGTTGCTAACTGAATCTTGTAAAACTTGCTTCACCTCTTGGGGCCCCATATACCTATATCCCTTTTAAAAAAAGGGAGAGTTTGGACATTGTGAACTTTATGGGTTTTTCCATGTCTAATACTCTAGCATTGTTAGTAAAATCTAGTCTTTGAATGTGAGTGCTGCATGATAAAAATGCAGATAGAAGTCATAATGTTAATTCAAGTCTAATATTGAGAATGAAGACTTAGGTGAGTGGCTACCAATAGAGTTTGTCTGAGTCTGCATTTTATGTAAGAAAGAAACCATACATACCCCAAGCGAGCGTTGATGAGAAAATGAAGTTTCTGCTCCATTTTTTTGCTTTTTCTTCATTTTTTCAATTCTTTTTGCCACCATCAGAAACCTTCAGAAGAGACAGATAGAAAATACCATAGGAGTAAAGAATTGGTGCTGTCCACTGAAGATCCGCAGGAAATTGATGGTGCTTGGGTCAGAGGTTAGACAATATCGCTTGCTCATTTGTGTGTTTTCGACACCTACCGTCTGCTTTTCCGTCTTCCTACTTTCTTCCTGTGGTGAGAAGTGGTGATTTTATTTAATGTTAGGCAGGTGAATTCAACTGAAATACCCAAGGGCCAGCCCTGTGCTTCCATGCACCAGTCCCCCATCCAGCAAGCAGGCTGGGAGTTTTCAGGACTTGAGGAAATGACTTAATATAATTGAAATCAACATAAACCCTAATTTAAGTGTGTCTGTCTGTGTTGCATTTATAGTTTTCTTCTAATACTTTCTGTTGGGAATTTAAGTCAGTGGAATTAGGAGAAGCCAGTCTCATTTACCCAGCATAGGATAACCAGACCTCTTGGTGTCCTTGCACACTGAAGCCAAACGCTTTGGTATCACTCAATTTCACCACAGTATGTTGGTGATGCGAAGACACAGCCTCTACTGTAATTTAGCAAAAAGATCTTCATGTGTTTCATTACAGCCATTACTATCCTCTCTACATGGAAGGGAAGCCACTGACTCCCTGCTGTGGAGTGTGTAACAGAGGCACTATAAGGATGGGAAGCAAACACATCTGCTGTATCCCTCCCAGCCATAATTTCTGTTGAAGTACAATTTACATACCACAAAATTCGCCAATTGTAAAATGTATACACTTGTGCACCCATCACCAGTATCCAGTTGTAAAACATTTCATCATCCCCCAAAGTTCCCTGATGCCCATTTGCATTCAGTCCCTACTCTCAACCCCGAGTAACCACAGATCTGCTTTCTGTTTGCATAGGTTTGCCTTTTATGGAAATTTCATGCAAATACAGCTATGCGATATGTAGTCTTTTGTGTTTTGCTTCTTTCAATTAGTATAATGAATTTTTGAGTTTCATCCATGTTGTGGTAAGTATCAGTAGTCGTTCTTTAAATTGTTGAATAGTTCTCAATTGTGCAGCTGTACCACGTTTGGTTTATCTATTTAGTTGACGGACTTGGGATTGCTTCCAGCTTTGGTCTGTTATGAATAATGCTGCTATGAATATTTGCATGCAAGCCTTTGTGTGGATGTTTATTTTCATTTCTCTTGGATATATACTTAGCAGTAGAATTGCTGAGTCGAATGGTAAGTCTTACATTTAACTTTTTAAGAAGTTGCCAAACTGTTTCCAAAGTGGCTGTACCGTTTTACATTCCCACCAGCAGTGTATGGGTGGGTTCCATTTTTTCTGTACTGTATACTAACACATGCTAACACTTGTTATTGTCTATCTTTTGATTATAGCCGTTGTAATGGGTATGTAACAGTATTTTGTTTTAATTTGTAGTTCCCTCATGACTAATATCATTAAAGCTTCTTTTCATGTGTTTATTTATCCACATGTGTATTGTCTTTAGTAAAATGTAAATTCAATTGCCTTTTTAAAAACTAAGTTGTTTAACTTCTTTTATTGAATGATGTGAGATGTATTCTGGATACAAGTACACAAATCAGAAATACGATTTGCAAATATTTTCTCCCAGTATATGGCTTATCTTTTCATTTTCTTAAAGATATCTTTTGAAGCACAGAAGACTTTTGTTTTGATGATGTCTAGTTTATCAACTTTTTCCTTTATGGATTGTGTTTTTGGTGTTGTATCTAGGAAATCTTGGCCCTTAATCCAGCATCATGATGATTTTTTCTTATGCTTTCCTCCATAAGTTTTGTAGTTTTAGCTCTTACATTTAGGTCTGTTATCTATTTTTGTTAATTTTTGTATATGATACAAGGTAAGGGTCTAAGTTCAGTTTTCTTCTTTTGCATGTGGGTATTCAGTTGTTCCAGCGCCATTTATTGAAGAGACCAAGCATTCCCCATAATGAATTGCATTGGCAACTTTGCTAAAAATCAATTCATCATAAATGAAAGGTTTTCCCTCTGGACTCTCAATTCTGTTTCATTTATAAATATTTCTGTCTTTACACAAATGACATATCGTTTTGATTACTATAGTTTTATAATGTTGAAATTAAGTCATCCTCCAATAGTTGTTAGTTGTTTTGACTATTTGGCTACAAAGAAGCTATAGGCTTCCTATAGATATTCTTTATAAAGTTAAGGAATATTGCTTTTATTCTCGATTTGTTGAGAGTAGTTTTTTTTTCCTTGAACGAATATTGTCAAATGCTCTTTCTGCATCTATTGATATGACCATGTGGTTTTTGTTCTTATTCTATTAATGTGGTAATATACTACATTGATTTTTGGATGTTAAACCAACCTTGCATTCCTGTGCTAAATCTTATTTGGTCATCATGTGTGATCCTGTTTATGTGTTGCTGGTTTTATTTGCCAGTATTTCATTAAGTAATATTGAGTCTATATTCATGAAGGACATTGGTTTGTACTTCACTTGTGATGTCTGCCGAGCTTTGGTATTTGGGTAATACTGGCCTTATAAAAATGAGTTAGAAAGTGTTCCTTTCTCTTCCATTTTTTGAAAAGGGATTATAATAAATGTTATTTCTTATTTAATACATTGACTGCTATAGTAGAAAAAAAATCTTTTCCTTGGGGCCATGGTATTTTATTACAAAAATGGAATAAAAATTTTGAAGACAAAATAATCCTTTCTACTTTAATGAAAAATTTATTATTTTTTATTGTTTTCTGTGTGTGAGTTATACGCAACTTGAGAAATAGTTCTCATGGCTCCCAAGGTAAAGAGATGTGTGAGTTACATAAGCTTCATGAGGCCCTGGGCTCAAAACTAGCGTGAGTTAAATACAACTCACATGGCAGTTAATGTGTTAAATGTTTGGTAGACTTCCTCAGTGGAGCCATCTGGGCCCGAGTTTTTCTCTGGGGATAGATTTTTAATTATAAATTCAATTTCTTTCCATGGGTAGGTCTATTATCATCATAGTTAAAGGTCTACCAGTTTTGTTAACTTTCAAATAACCAATTCTTTCTTTCCTTATTGATTTTCTGTTTTCTATATTATCTTAATTTTTATTTCATTTATTATTCCTTTATTCTGTTTAATTTGGGTTTTATTTGCTCTTCTTTAATGATGGAAGCTTGGATTATTGATTTGAGACCTTCTTTTCTAATATAGGCATTGAAAGCTATATATTTTTCTCTAAATACTGCTTTAGTGGCATCCTATACATTTTGATATGTTATATTTTTGTTTTTGATCAGTTCCAGATGTTTTCTGATTGTGATTTCCTTCTTCAACCTGTGGGTTATTTAGAAATTTGTTGTTTAATTTTCAAGTATTTGGTGATTGTCCAAAGGTCTTTCTGTTGTGATTTCTGATTTAATTTTATTGTAATTGGGAGACAGACTTTGAATTAATTATTTCAAATGTATTGAGACATTTTTTGTGATCTATTCTGAAGAATGTTCCATATGCATCTGAAAATATCGGACATTCTGCTATTGGAATGTTCTGTAAATGTTCGGTCATAATGGCTGATAATGTTATTCAAGTCTTTTATGTCTTTACTGATTCTGTCTTATTCTATTAATTATTGAAAAAGGATATCACAATTTCTAAGTATAATTTTGAATTATCTATTTTTCCTTCTAATTTTGTCAGTTTGACTTCATGTATTTTGGAGATCTTTTGTTAGATATATATATATATATTTATTATATTTTCCTTATGTATTGACCCTTTTTTAATAATGAAATATCCCTCTTTGTCTCTAGTAATAGTCCTTGCCTTAAAGTCTATTTTGTCTGATATTATGAAAGGCACTTCAGGTCTCTTTTGGTTACTGTTTCCATAACATATCATTTTCCATCCTTTTACTTTCAACCTAATTGTACATTTGAATTGAAAGTGTGTCTCTACTAGATAGCATGGAGTTGGAGCCTCCTTCTTAAATCCAGTCTGACTATCTGTTTTGATTGTAGTGTTTAATTCATTCACATTTAATGTAATTATTGACATGATTGATTTCACATATGTCATTTGCTATTTTTTTTCTAGGTCTCATATCTTTTTTGTTGTTTTTCTTTTGTTCATTCCATATTGTTTTTTATAGTAATAAAATATTTTCTAATGTATCATTTTAATTCCTCTGATTTTAAAACTCCATTTATTGAGTTTCTTTTGTGCAAATGGGGATTTTGGGGATTACAATATGTATTTTAATGTATCATAATCTACTTCACATTAATAGTAACTTAATCCAAGTAAAGTATAGAAACTGCTCCAAATAGTTCCATTTCCTTCTTTTTTCATTGTGTAATTGTCTTATATATCTGTTGAAACCCCAAAATATTATATTTATATAACCTTATGCCATTTAAAGAAATTAAAAGAAAAAAAGAAAAATATTCATATAGTCTTTTATTTTTGCCTACTTGATTACTATTTTCAGTGCTCTTTATCTCTTGCTGTGCATTCTTGCTACCATATGGAGTCATTTTCTTTCAGCTTCCTTGGTATTTCGTTAAAGCAAGTGCACTACATACAAATTCTCTCAGTCTTCATGTGGCTGGGGATGTTTTTGTTTTGCCTTCATTTTTCAAAATTTTATTTTGAAATAATTATAAATTCACAAAAATTTGTAAAAAATATGTATATACAGAGAAGTCTCATGCACCTTTATTCCAGCCTCTCCTAATGTTAATGTCTTGTATAACTACAGTAAAATATCAAAATTAGGTAATTGACATTGGTGCAATACACAGAACTCATTCAAATTTTACCAGTTATATGAGAGGACTTCAAAAAGTTCACAGAAAAAATGGAATTAAAAGATAAAAATAAAAATATAGACTTTATTTCTCAGCATAAGCTCCATCAAGTTCAAGATACTTTTGTAAACAATGATACCAGCCATTTAGTTCATCTCTAAAAAACTTAGGGTTCTGGGAATTTAACCATGTTAATGCAGTCTTTTTACATTATTAACTGAAGAAAAATGGGTGTCTTTCAAAGATTTTTAAGATTAGAAAACAAAAAGAAGTCAGAAGGAGCTAAATCAGGACTGCAAAGTGGATGCCTACTGATTTCCCATTGAAATGCTCACAAAATTGCCCTCGTTTGATGAGAGGAATGAACAGGAGCATTGTGGTGGAGAAGGACTCTAGTGAAGCTTTCACAGGTGTTTTTCTGCTAAAGCTTTGGCTAACTTTCTCAAAACACTCGTAACAAGCAGATGTTATTGTTCTTTGGCCCTCTAGAAAGTCAATAATCACAATGCTTTGAGCATCCCAAAAAATTGTTGCTCTTGACTGGTCCACTTTTGCTTTAACTGGACCACTTCCACCTCTTGGTAGCCATTGCTTTGATTGTGCTTTGCCTTCGGGATCATACTGGTTAAAGCCATGTTCCATCTCCTGTTACAATTCTTTGAAGAAATGCTTCAGGATCTTGATCTCTCTTGTTTAAAATTTCATTGAAAATTCTGCTTGTGTCTGTAGCTGATCTGGGCATAATGGTTTTGGCACCCATCAAGTGGAAAGTTTACTTAACTTTAATTTTTCAGTCATAATTGTGTAAGTGGAACCCGTTGAGATGTCTATGGTGTTGGCTATTGTTTCTGCTGTTCATTGTCAGTCCTTTTCAATTAGGGCATGAGCAAGATTAATTTTTTCCTCACAAATTGATACAGATGGTCTGCTGCTGTGGGCTTCATCTTCAACATTGTTTTGTCCCCTCCATTTACAAAAGTTATCCATTTGCAAACTGCTGATTTCTTTGAGGAACTGTCCCCGTAAATTTTTCATAAAGCATCAGTGATTTCACCATTCTTCTACCCAAGCTCCACCATAAATTTGATGTTTGTTCTTGCTTCAATTTTAGCAGAATTAATGTTGCTCTCATGGGGGATCTTTTCAAACTGGCATCTTAGCTTTTTTATTGCCTCAAGCTAGATCCTGTTCAGACATGTTATAACAAGTTAATAAGAGTTTATTTTGTTGCCAAAAAAATTGAAATCCATGCAGTTTTTCATAATACACACATTCCGTGAACTTTTTGAAGATCGGTCGTACATGCACTTATTTGTGTGTGTGTGTGTTAATGTCATTTGCCCATCTTCTAAATGGATTGTTTGTTTCTTCCTGCTGAGCCTTGATAGTTCCTTATGTATTTTAGATACAAGTCCTTTGTTAGAAATGTAATTTGTGAATACTCTCTCCCAGTTTGTAGTTTGTATTTTTATTTTTTTAACAGTCTTTCACAGAGTAAATGTTTGTAATTTTAATGAGATTCGATTAATCAATCTTTTCTTTTATTAAGCATTCTTTTGTTTTCAGGTCTAAGAATTCTTGGCCTTGCCATAGATCCTGAATATTTTCACCTGTGTTTTTCCTAACATTTTTATAATTTTAAGTTTTACATTAAAGTCCATGATCCATTTTGATTTAATTTTTGTATAAGGTATGAGTTCGTGGTTTTCCTCTTCTGCCCCATGATGTCTGATCTCTCCACCATTGTGTGTTGAGAAGACTTTCCCTTCTCCATTGAATTGCTTTTGTATCTTCATCAGAAACAATTGAATGTATATGTGTGCGTCCATTTCTAGTCTATTTTATTTCATTGATCTATTTGTCTGTCTTTCTGCCACTACTCTACTGTGTTGAATATTATAGCTCTATAATAAACTTTCACGTTATTCTTGTTTCTCCATTGTTTAGGCTATTAGAACATTTCCTTTTTATATAAAATTTAGAATAACCTTGTCTATATCTACCGAAAACCTTACTGGGATTTTGATCAGAATTGAGTTAAAACTTTAAATAAATCTAGGGAAATTGACATCTTTAGTGTATTGTCTTCCAAACCAGGAACATGATAAAATTCTCTAATTATGTATTAGGTCTTTTTGGTTTTTTCACCAGCACTTTATAATTTTCAGCATGTAGGTCCTATATAAATATTTTGCTAGATTTGTAGTTATTTTATTTTTTTAGAATATTTGTAAATGGTATTTCATTTTTTATTTCAGCTTCTACCTTGTTAGTTGCTTTCGTTTTTGTAGGTTTTACTGGATATAGAATTCGAGATTGGCAGTTTTTTTTTTTCTATCAGCACCTTGAATATGGCATTCCACTGCTTTCTTGTTTCCGTCATAAAGATGAGAAGTCCACCATTAATTGTACTGTTGTCCCTCTATATGTGATGGACCCTTTTTCTCTTGCTTTCCAAATTTTCTTACTATTTTTGGCTTTCAATGTTTGGCTTCTGATGTGTCTATAGGTACAGATCCCTTTCTCTTGTGCTACGTAGGGTTTATTGACCATCTTGCATTTTTATACAATTTAATGCTTCTCATCAAATTTTAGACATTTGGGGCCATTATTTCTCGAGTTTTGGGAGGCTTTTTTACTTATCTTTTGCTGGGACTCCTATTGTACATATGTTAATATACTCGATGTTGTCTCACAGGTCTCTGAACTTTATTTTTCTTTCACTTCTTTAGACGGTATAATCTGAATTGACCAATCTTCAAGTTTGCTGATTTTTTTCTTTGCCAGCTCAGATCTGGTGTTGAGCACCTGTTGGGCAATTTTCATTTCTGTTATTGTACTTTTCACTTCCGGAATTTCTATTTGTTTCAAATAATTTATGTCTCTTTATCGACATTTTCTATTTGTTTAGACATTGTTGTGATAGTTTAAAGACGTGGTTTCCTTTAGTTCTTTGAACATATTTATAAAAGTTCATTTGAAGTATTTGCCTAGTAAGTCCAACATCTGGCAGTTTTTATTAACTGTGTTTCCCCCTTATGCATGGGTGAAACTTTGTTTCTTCATGGTGCATTATTAATACATATATTTTAAAGACCAGACATTTAAAATAGTGTAGCAACTTGAGAAATAAAATTCTCTTCTCTCCCCAGGATTTGTTGTTGTTGCTGATTTGTTTTTGCTGCTGGTTCTTTTATGAGTGATTTTCTAGGACATATTCTAGATAATGTCTTTATTTCCTATAGTGGGTGATCACTGAGGTCTCTGCTCAGTTAGCTTAGTTGTCTGGTAGTGATTGGTCAGAGACTTCCTTAAATGCCTTTAATCAATAAGTCTTCCAACTTTTGCCAAAGAGCTGCTTTTGTGTGGTCTTAAAATCAGCTATAGGCGAGGGATTGGGGCTCTCTCAGGTCTTTCCTGGGCATGCATACGGTCCTATACATATGAGCAGCCTTCTGTCTCCCCCCAAAAAGTTAGAGCTTTTCCAAGTCCCCTGTGGACATCTCATTTCCTAGATCTTCTTTTCAAGTTTACAGGCAGATCTTTTTATGCTTCACTGGTGTGGGCAGCTGTGATCTTAAACAACTGCTGCTGATTGTTTTCAGTAAACACCCTGGAGAGATCTCCAAGTCAAGTCAAATAATGTTTGTGTCTTGAAAATGGGGCTTCTCAGGTGCTTGAGTCTGGTCAACATGCGTGTGAACTTGAGAATGCAAATACCCGCTTAGGGCAGATGAATTAAAGGAGGGGTTCTCAAAGTGTAGCTCCCAGAGCAGTGGCAGCAGCATGGCCTCGGAATGCATTAGAACTGCGTATCCTTAGGCCTCTGCCCCAGACTACCGAGTGGGAAACTCAGGCAGTGGGCCCGGAAATCTGCTCTAACGAGTTCTGTAGGTGACTCATGCGCAGTGAGTGTTGGAGGAGGAGCTCTGGCCTGGGCCGGCCCAAGGCTGGACTTGCGCTCCCAGGGCACAGGCTGTGCAACGGCTGGCGGCAGTCGCGGCTGTGAGAGTCTGTTCTCCTCTGGTTCCGTGTCCCCTCCGTCCCGGCAGAGCAGAGGACTGGCTCTGTGTTCACTCAGGAGGTGAAGACCCGTCATGGGATGGTACTGTTTTCAGCCGTCTCTTTCTCCCTTCCACCGCCCTCGTCAGAAGAGGGGTCTGGGTCTCCCCGTGCTCTCTGTCCCCCTCTGGCCTGTGTTGCTGATCCCGCCACCCCTGCTTCTGCCAGGATCTTGTTCTGCCCATCCCTCTTGCCTCGCTCCACCCAGCATCTTTGCTTTTCTGTCTCTGCTTTCTCTTCCCCTCCCCTGCGGGCTGCGTCCTGGCCGTCAGCCGCCGTGCCCTTCTCCGCACCGCGGTTCCCAGCGGGCTGTGCTCGCTGCCCTGCCACACTGCAGCCGACCTGCCCGCAACGCGGCGCTTCGCTGTTTTATTGAAACTGCTTTTCGCCAGACTGAAGGTTATCAAATCCAGAGATCCCCCGACCCATCCATCCTGGTCACTGTTGGATTTTCTGTGCTATTCGGTGCAGTCGACCCCTTTCCTGACTGACACTCTTGCCATCTACCCTCTTGCCTTTCCCTGCCTTCCGCCGGCTACCCACTGACAGCTCTGTCCTCTGCTGGCTCCTTCATCAGGCTCCGAGCCAGAACTCTAGGTGGTGCTGTGGGGACGACACCCGAGACACAGCCCTGTCTTCATGGAGCTCCTGGTCCCCAGCCCGGCTCTTCCAGGGTGGTAGGAGCTGTGATGAGGGAGGTGGCCCGGCTCTGCAAACACCCGGGGTAGAGCCCAGCAAATCCCAGGGGAGGGGCTTTGGGACCCGGTCTGAAGGATGCCCAGGAATTTGCTTGTTGTGAGAGCAGGGAAGAAATTGTTCATTCTGAGCAGAGGGAGGAACACGGCATTTTCAGAGAGCAGAAGTCCTAGTGCTAGAGCACGGGATGCGTGAGGGCAGGTGTTGGAAGTCGAGGAGGGTTTTGGTGTCAGAGAAAGATGTAACATGCTCTGTTTAAAAATGCGTCATTTACCCTAAGAGTTTAAAAATACATATTGTAAGTTACCAATCCATTTTCATTATATCCCCCACTAAAAAAACAAACAACTCTGCCACGTAGTACTCAATTATTTAAAAGTAAAAGTGAATGTTCTTCCCCACCAAAGTCACCCCAGTGGTGACTTCTGTTAATCAATTCTGTATGTGTCCCAGACGTGTGTGTGTGTGTGTGTATGCATATATACATTTCTAAAATGGAATCATACTCTACAGACTGTTCTACAGCTTGCTTCTGTCACTTAAACAATACACTGTTGATATCTCTACCTCTCGGCATGGTCGGACCTGCCTTATTCTTTCTCAGGCTCATGGCATTCCATTGTTTCAGTGTCCTGTGTCTTGTGTAACCATTTTCCTATTGATGGGCATTGGGGTTGTCGAATTTTCACGGTTATGAGCAAAATAGTAGCAAACACCCTTGTACATGTTTCTTCGCTCTTTTGTGTTCAAGTAAACTTTTGTAAAATGGAACACAGAGGGGAAATTGCCAAGCCCAAGATCAAGCTCAATCAAAATGCCCCTCCAAGGTGGTTTAACCAGTAGAGGATGAGGATTGTGTTCTTAAAAACAAATCTTTGCCAAACTGGTAGGGGAAAAAATAAGCATTTAAATGTTCTAATAGGTATTCCTTTTATTAGGGAAGTTGAGGATATTTTACTATGAATATTAACCAACAATTTCTTCTGTGAAGTGCCTTGGCATATCATTTGCTCATTATTTTCATTGGGTTGTTTTTTTCTTATTGATGAGTAGAAGTTTAAAAAATACCTTAGGTGTTGTCCTTTTATTTGAATTTTATATTTTAATTTCATTAACGTTTTCAGTACAGATGTGGCATGTGGATACTGCTGCCTGTTGCCATGCTTCTGGTTCCCGTGGGGTTGCTTTCCCCAGTCCCATTCCTTTCCCCGCTGCCCGGAACTTCACCTGTTACCAGACCTTTCAGACCCCTTGTCTCCCTTTACACACACATAGGCACCTAGAGGAAATATCTCGCATTATTTTGAGGGTTTTGTTTTTCAGTAAATGCTAAGGACATGCTTCAGCTTCTGAAACTTGTTTTTCATGAGCAGTGTGTCTAGCCTGTCTGTCTTTGTGACCACATGTAAACCCGTTCTTTGCCTGCTGCATACTATTCTATATGTAGCACAGAATTTATTTAACCATTCCCTGTGGGTGGGCATTCAGTTTCCCCCAGCTTTTCCTGTATTGTATACAGTGCTGCAGTGGGATCCTTGGGCATGGCTCCTTGGGTACACCAATATTTGTCATGGAAGGGTTAAGCAGGGGAGAACTCAGATCAGATGTTTTTGTCAGAAGTCACTTCGACAGCAGAGTGAAGGGAAAGGAGTTACGTTGGAATTAACGTAACTCCTTTTATTGCAATAGTCCAGGAAAAAAAAGAAAGTGGATCTGAGTGGATGCAGTGGAGATGGAGAGTGTGTTAGACTGTCTCAAAAGTTGAGACAGAAGTTCTTTCCTTCCTTCTTTCCCCCCTCCCTCCTTTCCTTCCCCACTCACATAGATTCACCAGATGTGAGCAAAGCAGTGCCAGCTATGCCAATGTCCCCCGCCATTGCTAGTCCCAGGGGAAGAAAAAGAAGATCTTTAGCCTTGGGGGTGGGATTAAAGGTTACAGCCTTCACCCCGCCAGGCGGGATATAGCATGTGCAGAGTGTGTGAGTGTGTCATCCCAGTGACCAGTGGGTCCTGAGGAGCCACCATATGGCTCCTTTTGTCAGGGAAGGGACAGCGGTTCTACTAGTGGTTTTCAGAAGGTGCCACTGCAGTGAGTGTGTGTCTTGTTCTCTCAACTTGCCCTGGAGAGAAGACCAGACGACCCATCTTTCATGTGGCTTCTTTACCTGGGCATCTGGGATTTTATAGGGTCTCTACTCGTGGCCTTAGATTACTTTGATAAAATCCCTCATGATTGTCAGTTTAAACATGGGCCAAATCCAAACTATTATAATGTAATTAAATTCCCTCATGTTTTAAAATAATATTTAAGGTCTTTAAACTTGAACTAATTTAGGGAAGAGTCTGGTAATAAAAGGGGAAAAGCTTCATTAAAAGGTAAAACATGCCCAGGCCTTGAAGGGGGATTTCTGGGTGACCTCGTCCCAGAGATAAGGTTGAAATTATTTGATGTTGTAGATATGGGGCTGGGAAGGAAAAGTGAGAGCCGGGACTGACTCTGAGTTTGTGATTCATAGAAGGATCATGTTATTTCTGATCCAAATGACTACAGAGGGGGCAGCATGGAGGTGAGATAAAATCTGTGTTGGACATGCAGTTGGAAGTTTACAATGCCCAGACCCCAGAAGGCAGATGTGTCCAGTAGGGATTATAGCTCAATAGATGGATGAGGACCAGAGGCACAGGCAGAGTGCTCTTGAGTGTAAGTGGGAGCTGAAGCTTTGAGAGCCAGTGGGATCTCCAGGAAGGAGGTGTAGACAGACACGTGTCAGCTGAGTTGGCACACTCCCTCTCAGGGTGGGCAGGCGAGGGGAGGGCTTGGAACGGCCTGTGAGGCAGGCACAGGGCCTGGGAGAAACTGGGTTCTAGAAGCCTGGGGAAGACAGAGTTTCAAGGAGGAGAGGATGAAGTAATTTTGACATATCCAGTAAGATGAAGGTTTAATTAGTGTCCTTTGTACGTGGAAATCAGGACATCTTCGTTCTCCCTTTTCAAAATGGTTTCAGAAGAGGAGTGATCCTCAGTGATGTCGCTTCTTTCCACTGGTTAAGTATCTCCTCTGCAGAGATGTCTCCTGCATTAGTCAGGGCAATTCAGCCTAGCTGCTTTGACAGCAACCCCAGAAATCTCAGGGGCTTCACACAATTAACAGTCTCTGGCTCACACTCACCCGGTGTGGGTTGGGCAGTCCTCCCTGGCAGCTCTCCCCTGCGCAGTGACTTGGGAATCTGAGAGCTTTTCTCCTACAATGCTGACATCTTAAAACCAAGGTCACTGCAGGTACGTGGCGAGGGGAAGAGCACACAGAGGTTTTATGGCCAGGGCCAGAAGCAGTGTAATTAACCAGAACTGTGTCACCTGATCCCAGCCTAATTGCATAGGAAAGCCAAGAATAGGAAACGGAGCTGGCGAGCATCTTACCCGTCTCTGCCATACCAGGAAAGGCATACCTCTGCCAGACCTCTCTCCAGTTGCAGGGTCTACACCTCTGATTTCTTGCTGGACAATTGGATCTTAACTACTCCCATCCTCCATTTAAGGTAGAGATTGCTTTCAGCGGCAGGGGACATTTTAATTTTCTCCTTGAAGGATGGATTTGGGGGCAGTCAGGGAGGCACATTCCTACTGCTGGGCCTTTGCTCAAGCTGATCTTTGTTCGCTTACTCTCCTTTTTCCATGACTCTTACCAGCTTCGAACGTATGATATGTTTGTTTGCTGTGCTCATTGTTGTCCCAGAAGAATGTTGCCAGGAGGGGGTTCTTTGTTTTCATTTCCCTGATGGAGTTGATCGAGTGTCTTGAAAAGTGTCTGACATACAGTGGGCATTCCCATTCTATAAGCATTTGTTGAGTGAACTGGGTCTGGATTATTTAGACCAGAAAATCTTGGAACCAGTTTAGGAGGTAGGAGGCCAGGAAGGACACGAGTGGGGGCCAGGCCTGGCAGAGTTGTCTCTGCAGTCGCCTTGCATCTGTGTGGGTCATGCTCAGCGTGCAGTTCCTAATAGGCTGTTGCGTTGGTTTCCACCTCATTGGCCTCCAGAGCCCCAGCCTTGCCTCCCCCTGCCCACCTTGAACCTGCTGCCAGGTGGATCTGCCCGCAGTGTTACTCTGATCCCATGGTCATGTTGTATGAGCACAGCTCTTGGGCATTGTCTGGTTTGACAGAGGGGTGCCGTTTGTTCCCATGAAGTAAGTTTATGTTGTGACCAGGGCTGACTTATCCTCTAGCCACAGCAGACAAAGTACTTAAGGCCTATGATACTTTTGCATTGTACCCACAGAAATGTTTTAATTTCTTTTAAGATCAGAAGAAAAAAAGAGGTTTTAGGTTAAAGAAGATGTTTTAATTTGTAATATTAAAATTCTCATTTTTATTCCAAGGTAGTTGTAAAATATAATTTTTAATTTTAAATGGATATTTGATATTTTTAAATGGATACTTTATATGTACGTATATATATTTTCTGTGAAGGCAAAAGTGCCCAGGGCCCACGAAAGTCGCAACACAGCCCAGTTATGACTTGCCTGAGGTCACCCAGGATGTGGTGGACTGAGCCCTAGAGTTGTCTTTGAGTTCATGTGGCAAATTTAGTCCCCTCTTTGATGGATGAGGGAGCTGGGGCCCAGAGAGGCTGTGCTGGGCTGCAAACTGCATGGCTGTTGAGCTGTTGCGGTCACAGGTGGGTGTTCTGAACCTGGCTGCTATGCTTGTTGTGTGCCATGCTCTTTTCCCTGTTGGGAGGGATGATTCAAACCATAGCACTAACAAAGTCTTAATGGGAGTAAGGTCTGTTGGGTAAGTAGATAAAACTCTTAAAAAGGGATAAGACCTGCTTTGATGATTTTTGTGATTTAAGGTGAAAACGTATCTGGAGGCATCTGGTACTTAGTAGGCCCTCAGGTATTAATTTATTCCCTTCCTTTCCTTAGACAACACTTTTAGCTCTCTGTGCATGTTATATTTTATGCCATTGCTTGCCCATTACCCTGTTGGATGAGAGATAAGTGAGGAATTACACTGCTAAACAACTAAGTCACATAAAGCCACATTCACCTTTATTACCTGTGAGGATTAAGGAACATTTCAGACTCTCTATTTTGCATATATAGACCTCATGTCACTGAGCCAGTATCATAGTTGTACATGATTTTCATTCATTCAGTTATATAGTCATTCATTCAAAAATACTGACTGATGGACTTTTCTGTGGTGGGCATTTTTCTAGGGTCTGGGGCTGCAGAAGTGAACAGAGCAGGCAAACCCTTGCTCTCAAGGAACTTGCTTTCCAGTGGGGGTGACACCACAATTGGTTAGGTAGCAGCTTCTATTTTGAGGTTCTTGATGGCTCTAGGAACGTGTGTTTGTGTGTGTGTGTGTGTGTGTGTGTGTGTGTGTGTGTGTGTAAATACTCTTACACACAGTAGAAGCCTTCTTACCTGATGCTATTAGGACCAGGCATTTTTGGCACGTGAAAAGGTAGGGTAAAGCGGAGAACATGGGTATCTTCAATGCTTATTGTAACTTTGTGTCTTGGTCGGTTTGGGCTGCTGTAGCAAAGCACTAGGTGTCTGTAAGGCTAGGTGTCTTGTAAACAACAGAACTTTATTTCTCGCAGTTCCAGAGGCTGGAAGTCCTGGATGAGGGAGCGTGATCAGGGTCTGTGAGGGCCGTCTTCCGGATTGCAGACTGCCCTCTTCTCATTGTATCCTTACGTGGTGGAAAAGGGGCATAAAGCTCTCTGGGGCCCCTTTCATAAGGGCACTAATCCCATTCACGAGGACTTCACCCTTACGACCTTGTCCCCTCTCAAAGGCCCCGCTTCCAGTACCATCACACTGGGGATCAGGATTTCACCACATAGATTTTGGAGGGACACA